>VXAA01005900.1:243002-254780 GCA_013399115.1 Anseranas semipalmata | reverse complement strand
TGAGGAGCAGGATAATTTACACCTTATTCTAAATTATATCAGTTACCAAATTATAGCAGTCTATGACAAGGTGTCATAACTTTAAATGGCCTGTGGCCATCTTGGTCCAGATCTATTGTGAGATGCCTCAGCTATGTTAAGCTGTACAGCAACGGTAGTTCAGAATCCGGGCTCTTGATTCTGAACTCTGCATGTTCATATGTTACAATGTACTTACAGTGAAGCAACAGACAGCAATTAACTATAATAGAATTAATATTTCTACTTGGGGTCACTTTCATGCCTGTTAAAATTTAGACTATTAATAGCGTTCCATACATTAGATTCTTTAAGTGCATGTAATTCAGCTATTGTATAAAGCAGTTAAATATTTGAACCTTAAAATATTAAATAGTAAGATCTTTGATATCATCTAAATATTGTATTATTTAAGCTTTTATGAGATTCCCTTCAGCTTTTAAAATGTTCTGCTTCTTTATTAAAAGACCTCTCCTTTAACAGTTCCATGAGTAGTTGCTTAATACAGGCTTAACTGTAGTTTAATTTTGTCTTTGTAATGTCAACAAATTATTATAAAATATATCATCTAAGTGACTGTAACCACAGGGTGACTAATGTACTAGGTATGTATGAATACAGAATTGATAGCCAACCAAAGTAAATTTTACAGTTTGTTTGCTTATATTTATTATGGTAAATAGCTATATTACAGCATCCTGCTAATAACGCTGTAATCAGTTTTGGGAAGAAAATTAGATACAAAAGCTATATACAAGCAAATCAGAATATTGTTTAGAGAGATGCCATCAGAGCTGAAATTTTCAAGATTACAGCTCTGTTTTCCCATGTTTTTCTTTTGTTTATTTGTAAAGAAACCTGCATGTGTATTTTTGTCCACTTTAAAACAGAATTTTCATATTAAAAGGAAACTAACATCCAAGTACTTTTATAGATGAAATATTTTTCAGGGCCATATATTTTAGTGTTCCCATTGCATTTATAGCAGATATGCTAGTTTAACGTCCAGTTTCTTCATCTGCTACGTTGTGCAATGAAACCATAGAAAGATAAAAAAAAAATTAAACTGAGAAAGGATTTAGTCACTTGTTCACCAATGCTTTCTTTAAATGGCAAATATATATTCTCAGTAAAATGAAAATAAAAGGCTTTGTGCTTGTATGGTGACACAACGATAACTCTTCCACTATGAGAATCTAAGAAGATCGTTCTTGTGTATAGAGTTCTTTCCATTTGAGTTAATCTAGTGTAAATGAGCAAAAGCACTAATCAACGATGAAGAATGTAATTTGCAGAATTGTTTGTTTAGTCCTTACTGTTCTTGAGTTTGGTTTTATACACATTGAATGGACTGAGGATTGACTTTCAGATATTCTGAGCTATTCCGGTGGGTCTAAGACAACTGGTCTTTCCGGTCTTCAGCCAAAAGGCAAAAATTTTCTTTAGAAAAGGAACCATAGAGTGAGGATAGTTTGCCTTGAAAAGCTGAAGAGAAGACAAGAAAACTGAGAAGAAAGTGAATTTTAAATTAAAAAGAAAGAAGGCTTTGAAAAAATATAGAAAGGAAAGATAATTCAGCCTAGAGGTTGTTTTCTTAAACGTGGTAGAAAAATCTGAACTCTGTGTTTGACTTCTGTAGCTTGATTTTTGTATGCTGGGTCATTTATATTTAGCCTCTCTTGGGAGGAAGTATCTCATGTTGGTAAGTAATCAGTACTTAGCTTGACTGGAAGAAAGACTCATGGATCTTTTTTAATTAAGTCCAATATAGGAAAAAAATCTTTGTGCTTTCTGAAATGACAGGAAAGTATTATTAAAATTGCTTGAAAGTGTTGAGAATTTGGAGAGATTTAAAAGCTTGCTTTGATATTCTTACTGAAGTCATCCCTACTATGTGGACATGTATGTGTAGTTGTGTAGTTTGTGATCATGCTGTTCTAATTTGTTGTGTTACGATTTCTGAATTTTTCCTTTGAACGATGATAATTCTTGCAGTTGATTTGGAACTGAGTAAGTAAAATAAGCTGTATTAAATTAGCAGATCTTAAAAAAACTTACGTTTTTTCAGCTTAACCAACCTTTTGTGCAGAAAGTTATTGTTTTGAAAACATAGTTGTTTAACCAGTTTGCATAAAAGTGTTGTGAATAAAGTCCTTGGTTATTTTAGACAGAGCTCATGTTCTTAACTATTTTTCTCCTTCAAATGATGGTAGGATTGCATACAGGACTGACTTTATTATTAGTTTAAAAAAATCCTGGCAAATGTATATATAGTGAACACAAATGAGATGTTTTATGTGATGTTTTTAGGAGTAATCTGTATTTTATTTATCTTATCTTGTATTTACAATTAAAGATGTAGACTTCCATGTATACAATAGAATTTTTACTTTTGAGGTTAGAAAATCTAACCAAGAGTCTAATCAATTTAATCAAGGTATACTTGCTTTTCTTTACCTTCAGCTCATCTGCTTTGAGTTTAATATATCTTTTTGAAAAATAGGAATGCTTTGTAAAGGCTGTTAAGTTTTGTTTGACCTTCCTTTCTATTTAAGGTATTCACTGGACCCTAAAGTGACGTTATGATCCCCAAGCCTGATTGATATGTAAACATAACACAGATGGTGTAGAGATGATTCTGATGATAATTTTTCAGCTAGTTATGAAGATACTTTGATTACAGTGTGTTTAAGTAATTATAACATAATATTCAATGTTAGTCTTGTTGGTAAGGAACACATGGGAAACAAGTTACACGTTATTCATGACCAACAAAGGATGCAGTGTGGTGTGACCATTTTAATTTCTAATGCTAGATTAGAAACATAGTACTTTAAAATATGTTGTACAGTAGGGTAAATACATTAAGCATAAACTCAATAAAAAGTTAAGTACATAGTTTTGGGCAAAAATATTTGTTTTGGAATGTATTTGTTACTATATGAAAGAAGCCAGTATGCTTGAATTTAGATTTCACTTTACATGCAGATCGTTAAAAAGTCACACGCTTGTTTTTGCTTTTACGTGAGTTCTGGTTATAATGCAGTTCACTTTATCTTCTATAAGCATTTTAAATCACAGTACTGATGAAAACGTAAACAACATTCATGAGATTTAGTTGGAAAACATACTCTGTCTTTACATAATTTGTTCACACCCATGTGCAAGCAATGTTTACTGTATATGTTGATGGCAATCTGCTGACAATAGAACACAAGCGCTTATATAAAGCAAAACAGTATGCTAAAGAAAACTATACCAATATTTCTTAAAGCAGTCTTCCAAACAAACTGATATAATTTAAAATTTAACATTGTATACTCCACAATTAATTATCTGTTTTTTTTTTTTCTGATCTGCTTCTGTGATAGGATAATTGACCGTTTAGATGGAGTTCGTTTGGTATGGTCATTGTTGAAAAATCCTAATCCAGATGTTCAAGCAAGTGCAGCTTGGGCTATTTGTCCGTGCATTGAAAATGCTAAGGTGAGAAAGTATTTAACAGTTTTGTTACATATATACTCACATACAATTTTTATATTTGGATGACTTCTAGCAATACTTTGCTGTTTGCCACTTGCACTCTATTTCATTCCTTTAGCTGCTTTAAATAATTGGTGTATTCATTTTTTAAAAATTCAGTAGTAGCCCTCCATCTAATACAAAATCAGTGCTTGATGTTTTCTAGTACTCGTATCCTGTTTTGCCTTTAGAGTGCTTGCTCTATTTGGAAAATATATTTTAATAAGTTGTCAGGATCCAAACTTCCTGTTCCCAAACAAAATATGCTGAAAAAGCCGATCTGACAATGCTGGAAACAGAAAGGTTTTACTCATGGGCTATGAACAACACAGGTAGTTGTAGTTGTTCACTGCTATGAGGTACTTCAGCTGTGTTCTCAAGAGACCGTCTTTTGGTTTCAGAGCATATTTCAGACTTGGTGCCAATGTAATCCTTAGATTTTCTGCTCAGACTGCCAACAAAAAGTGCCAGTTGTGAATAGTGGTTGTTGTGCAGGTCAGTTGTGCACAGAAGACTGAGCTATTCATTTATTTCGTGTCAGTTCCAACACAGAGGTACAATGGTGTATATAATCTGTAACTTATCTTCAATGAATTCTTACCACTGACCTGTGGTAAAATAAATGGTGAAGGTTTTGTTTCTCAGTGGAAGTTTCACAGAATACTAAGTAGACCTTTATTCTTAATCTTTGTACAGTAATATCTTCCATTTCTAATTTACTTTCGTATTCAATGCAACTTTTGCATCTTCTTTCTGCTATACTACAACTACATATCCTTCTACATATAATTTTAAACCTGACCATGTAAAGAATGAAAATTTCCTCAAAGTGGTAGATATCCTTAGAATCCCTTGTAGGCAGTGTTTCATATTTGGAATTGAACACCGTGTGGTTGCTATTTATTTATATAGATAGATAGATGTAGGTATAGATATCTGGATGAAGGTATTTTGAGAACATCTGCTCTTGATTTTTAAAACTTAGGCATTTTCTATTTCTTCACAATGATTTCTACAATGACAGCTTAATTGCCATTTTTGAAACATCCTGGTTATTCTGAATTATCTTTCCATCTGTTTTTTTTAAACACACAATATTGTATAAAAGTTTTATATTACCTAATCATGGGGTGTATACATGCCTCTTCTGTCAAGATCTGACTATACCTGCCTCTCTCTTAAACAGTATTTCTATAACTAAATGTTAAGATAATACTTTATCTTAGTACAGAGATAATACTCATTATGTATAAAACTCCATGACCTGTAGTGCCAGAGTAGAACTCTGCATTGCTAGAGCTTCAACTAAAAACATGTTTTCAGAAACTAAAGGGATGGAGGACAGCCACTGAAATTATAGACTACGTAGATTTTTTTTTTTCTCTGTCCTCCCCCCCAGAGTATTTGATGAGTGTAAGCTATGTACATCTTTAGTGTAGCCACCGTCCTTTCATCTCTCTTGGCTGCCTGCCCAAATGCTAATCTGTGACCCCACAAAGAGTTCTTTGTGTGAGACTGAGGCAGAGTGGCACACTGAAACAAACCTACCAATAATACCCCTTTCCTCTGACACCGAATGGAAAGAAATATGTATAAAGCAGCAATTATAGCCAAACTGTGGAGATGCAGTAACTATTTCTTTGTAAACAAAATTTTGGTTTTTTTATTCACCGTTAATAATACTCAACAATTTACATGATCTTCCAAGATGCTCAATTTGGTTTATGCAGTGCTTGATTAAAAAGCAGGAATAAGTATATGACTTTAAATGAGTTATGTGCTCTCTGGATTTTCCAAGCCTGTACTTGAGACTGCAAAGTGTGTTTTAAATAGCTGTGAGCTTGAAATCTGGATTTGTTCTGTTTTGTTTTGAGGAAGCTGTAGTGTTGTCTTCTGTATTGTGGAGGTTCATAGATGAAACAGAACTTGTTAACAGCAACAGAAACAAGTTTTCTAACAATATAATACAGCATCCATTTTCCTGCACATTTTCTGTATATATGACTTAAACATTATTTGCTATGATACTTATAAAATCATAGAAGCTAATCTATCATACTGATATGGCTCTTACTGTCATATTATGTGAGTACATGGGTATCTCTCATGCACTTACTCCCACTATAATCTGTTTAAGATTAAAAAATCCACCATTTCTGTTTTACAGTTAGAGAGTAATGAGTCACAAAATGCCTGGGTGAATTCTCAAAGATGTTTCTGAACATTTGGGTCTAACTAATTTGCCTGCTGTTAGACAGGAAGTTAATTGCAAAGAAGGGAGGAGAATCTAAGTGCCTATATTCCTAGGTAATATAAGCTAGCAGTTACATTATAGTAGCTGGTTTAGAGTACTTCCCATAGAATAGTATTCTAGAATTGGATTGACAACACTTTTGATTACCTCAGTATGATATAGCTAAGTGATACTATTTATTGCATCAATATGATTTAGGTCAGTGATATTTGGTCTGTGGCAGATATAAGACTTATAAAATAGAGGATATAAATTATACATTACAGTACATAAACTGTTACAACTCTGACAGTCATAATATTGGTTTGATATCAGCCATGACTTCTGTATGCCAGCATTATTTCTAAATAATTTTAACCTTAAGAGTTGCTTGTAGAGTGAAGATCTTACAGGTAGGTTGGCAGTGGCATAATTTAGGTGGTAGAATTCTCATGAGGAAAGTTGCACTGCACCTGTCAGTGCTACTTGTGAGTCTTAGAAAAATATCGTATGATTTTGGATAAATTAATATATACATTTCTTTAAAATATAAGGCTAAAAGAGTTGTGTCACTTATTCAAATGAATTATCTTAATAGAAACATATTCTTATAAATTAGTTACTTCTAAAAGGAAAAGTTACTCCTGCAGGCACATTGGTAATGACAGTGTAAGTGCACTTTCCAAGAAACACAAATGATTATGAAAAATTGCTAAGAAAAGTCTACTCAACTCTGTTGATGTTGGAACAGAAATATTTGGTTATGATGCTACTTTGAAAAACAGTATTTATAGTGTTATCCCAATGTACATCAGCCCAAACAGAAAAATTGAGAGAAACTCCACAAAGATGTTATTTGGGCTATTATAAAATTCATCCAGAGGCATTGTGCCAATAAGAGGAACACTGCCAACTTCACTTTGTACAGCAATACCTATTTTCTCACAGAGTAACCTTTAAATAGCATGTTTTGAAATAAAAACAAAGCAAAAGAAAGCAAAAAAACAACAACAAAGTTTTAGAGGTTATTTTCCTTCCATGTATTTTATAGAGTTTTGAGTGCAAACGGGTAATGCCAGGTCTCATCCTTTCCTCTCTTTTGTCTGTGTTTGCATATCAGCTTTCAGCTCTCAAAGTTTAAATTTTAACCTTTGTTATAACTAGAACTGTAAAGGCTTTCTTAAAGAACTTCAGGAAGTCAGCTATGTATAAAGTCTGTCAAAATAATTTAAGTAAACAATCTGAGACAGGGGTTCTGAGGGAAGAGAGAGGGAAAGTTTTTTATCCTATTTTCCTTAAATATACTTGTAAAATGACATCTCGCTTTTCTGATAAAGTGTGATCCCCCCACTGCGCACTTTTGCTTCCTTTTCAGCCCTACCGTGGCATTTCATGGGTGTGATGAAGGATGATCAGCAGTCTAAAGATGACCGTGTATTTCCTACATAAAGGGAAAGAGAATGTCCATGTTGACACAAAAAAGTACAAAAGCAAAACTAAGTCAGGTTTAGGAGGGAAGGGTCATGAGATGGGCATGTGTGATGGTCAAGTACCCTTCACTTTTGCAAAAGTATTATATACTGAGGAAGTGACTTCCACTGGAGCCAGCAGTCTGGAGTTAACCTGTGGGTGGAAAATATGCTGCAGATGACCCATGCTATTTAGGATTCTTACACAAATTTTGTTGCTTGTTGTGGAAATTTTAATGGAACTGTAAGTATAAAACCAAAAAGGACATTTCTGCATTAAAAGTAACAAAGAAAGGTAGTTGTGCTTGGAAAGTCTTCTGATATTTAACAAATAGTAAAACTAGTTGCCATTTTAAATTAATTAAGTTGCTTTTTTTTTTTTACACATTTTGCTGATTAATAATGCTAGTGTATGAATGTTAGCAGTTCCCCATAATGCAAACTGTTCTTCATTTGTTTATATTTTAAAAATTTTTCTTAAATAGTACCAATATATTTTTGTTTATGTACTATTCTTTGGTTAAGCCTATAATGTCAAAATTCCCTGCTTGAGTATGAACATCATTTTCCCGTTTCTTTGTTTTCCTTGCTATGCTTCTTGCATTTATACACAGAAACCTTGGCAGTTCAAACTTAATGCTCTTTACTGCTCTATTCCCATTTGCCTATTTGTTTTCTCTAGACATTATCATATTTTAACATCATTCATACCTACTTCTCTACATTTGATCTTATTTTTATGTGGTTTTTAATCCCTGATATCTGGATGTAGACTTTACAAATGTTTAGGCTTTTGTTACGAACTAACTTCAAAAGAGGTACTATAAGAGACACAAAAAGGAATTTTTGGCTTGTCCCTCAGGCCTTCCACAACACCAGGATCCTTGGAGATTTAGGAAGCCTACAAGGTCAGACCTGGTTTGGTGAGTTCATAGTTGGCTGCCCTGCTTGCTGGGGCCTTGAAAAATCAGCCTCACCAATGACTCTTACCACAGGCTACCTAGAAGTTTAGTGAACCGTCATGGAGAGTTTGGGCTTCTATAGACGTATTATCCTAGAGATCCTGAATGGACTGCCATAAATTGCCCTGAGGTCCTTAGGAGCCCAGTTCTTGTAAAACACAACCTGAAAGCTGGGAAGCAAGAGGAAACTAAGAGCATAACCCATGTCTCCCTCATTGGGGAGCCTCAGATCCTAAGTGCAAAGCAGCTGCCTGAGAGCTTGAAGAACTTAAGCCAAAAAGCTTAGGAGTTCCTGGAGACCTGGCTTTCCAGCTGTTTGGCAGCCCATCAGGCAAGAAGTCAGGGATTCTGTGAAAACCAGAAGCCAAGCAGCCTGGCAGGCTACTCACCAGCCATCTGGCTGACAAGAGAAAAGATGAAGAGGCACGTTGGTAATTTAGCCTGCCTTTATGCCTGGTTTCTGTCAAAACTTTTCAAGAAGTCGTGTTCTTATGGAAGGTTTTGGTTCCATTCCATTAGCATTTTCTGATGGAATACTGTTCCACTGGAAAATATTTGACCAGCTTTCCTTGTAACTTAGTTTATAATAGCTACACATACTAGTCAACAGCTTGTCATGTAGCTTCTCTACTTTTAAATTAGACTTGCTAATTAGATTTAAAAATCTATAAAAAGCTTAAACCCCATCTTCCTCCCATTTTTTTCTTTTTTATCTCTTCTTCGTTTTTCCTTCTTGTCCATCTCACTTTTTTCTGTCTTTACCCTCTTACTTACCACATGGGCCTTCCATAGATCTTAAGGCAAGAAAAGAGCATGGAGATCATTGTTTCTCATTTGCTGCATAATACAAACCAGAAAATTTCAAGCAATCATTTTATCTAGCCCAGAAGCTTTTGATTGAACTATAACATATTTTATACTTCATGCTGCTTGTTCAGATTCTCAGTGGTCTGTAATTGTAATTGGTAAAATATGATATGATTGCCTTCTCAGATACCATTCTAATTTACGGAACAATGCCAGAGTTGCAACAACACAAACAATAATTGTTATAACAATTTATTTGTTTGTTTGTTAATTGTTATAACAATTTATTTGTTTTTGTTGTCACTGCATTGATTGTTTAGCTAGACTGTCCTCTGAACATTTCAATATTACTTTCTTGCAATGCTACAGTATTAAACTACGTTAGTACCAGCTATCTCATAAATATATTAATAATTATATGGAGAAGTTTGCTTAGACACTTATTCAGATTCAATGTTTTGAGCACTTACTTGGATCAAATTCAACCCAAATCCAATGGAAACAATGTTTAGTTTTTTCAATTAGTCAATGTCATCGTTTTCTCATGCTTCCATTATTCTAATGCTTTTCAAAATAATCTAAAGCAGATCATGACGTTTTCGCCACTGTGGCCTCAAAGGACTCCGATATTAGTAGTTTCACTGCTTCTGTGAAAAAATTAGGATTTGGCATTTACCCAAGACTGAACTTTAGTGAGAGCTGTGAAGAGTGAAGGGGAGAAAGGGTAGATGTAGTCTGCTAGACTGAAAAGTAAGGAAAACAATAGACAAAATGATTCTGTAAGTTGCATGAGTGACTATAAAGACTTTTTTTCCCCACCAACTTTTAGAGGACATGTGTTGCATGCTTTCTTGGGCTGTACACTTGGCTAATGGATTTTGCCATTGTTTCTTGAAACTATCAATAGCAACATACGTGCCAAGTATTTAGCTGTGCAATGAACCTGGCCCTAAAGAGCCAGGAGTAAGGGATCCTGCTCTTCCAGGCTATAGAGTAGCGCTGGAGCTATGTTAAAACTACTAATATAACACTCAGCCTGCTCTGGCATTAGCTCTGTCAGTGAGGTGAAGAGGACAGCAAAATACTTGTTGATTGCCTGCTGTTACTTTCCCAACAGGTTGCATATTCCCAAGACACTGTACAGAGAAAGAGTTGTGAGCTGTGGTAAAATAGTCTCATCTTGCAAGGGGGTTCTATATCAATTCTGCTACAGTGGAAGCCTCTACAGCTCTATAGACAGGAATAAAATTAGTCTTTAAATATAAAATCATTTGAATTAATATTACCATTGTGTTGTTTAATTTGAAAAATGAATAGAAACATCCTTACATATTGTTTCCTTTTTCTTCCACTGAACAGCTGTAACGTAGAAATTTATCTTTTGCATTTCTTTATTTTGGATTTTAAATTGGTTTGTGCATTAGGATGGTAAGTCATTCAGCTGGCAATAGGGCATGGAAATGGACTGCTTCCTTCATTAAAGAAAAGGTAGTTTAAAGATGACTCTTGATAATTAGAGTTTATTTGAACAGCCATACCATCACTTTTCTGGGCAAAAGCATTTCAATTTGACAAATCAGCTTTGACACCTTAAGCTTTTTAAGATGTTCTAGGAGTGAAATACTACTTGTTTTTAGTGAAGAAACTTTTATCTTTGAAGTGAAGTATTTTTAAAGATAAACACAATGTGTTTTTGTAATACAGTGTTTAGCTTTAAATATTTCAGAGAAAGAAACCAGTATTCACTGGAGGAAATAAGAAGGGAATCCAGTTACAAAAGAATTCAGTAGTGCCTGTTCAAATACTGTATGTCTCAACTTAAGGCTGATGAACTTTATTTACTTAATGAAAATAACCAGAAAAAAAAGCAACATAATATGATGACAAGAGAAGTCAAAAATCTTAAATGTTCTTCTTGTATAAATACTGCAAAAATCAAATGATTTTTCCAAATCTGTCTTTTCTGCAAATATTGTAATGCTTTCTGCTCCTAATTAAAAAAAAAAAAAAAAAAAAAGAAAAAAAGAAAAAAAGCGTAAAGCAGGCCTATCTCGTAGTATTTCTGCTCTTGGCAGAAGCCAATGTAGAAATACCTGAAAAGGAAAAGTTAAATAAATTTTGTTAATAGTCATTACTTTCATCTCTTAAGATGAAAGTATGTGATTAAAGAGTAGCAGGATTAGGCTTTATTAGCATTGCAGGTAATTTTGCTGTCCTTAGTATATATGCCAGATATTATTTTTTTACCACTTGAAATTGCAAACTCCTCCCTTTGAATCCAGTTTTGAAATAATATTTATCATACTTTGCTGCCCAGTAGTTAGAAGAAAGGTATGGTCATGTGAAGTCATGAAAAATCCTGTTATCTCTTCCTGTCTTCTCCAGCCATTTAGATAGTAGTTTAACAAACCATGTTTTTATCATATCTGTCACCTTATGTTAAATATTACATTAAAACTTATAACAATGATGATCTAAAATGAAGATATTTCTTGTTAATTCAGTAAAATGCTCTTGCCCCAAGACTTTTTACATTTTTATTGCTTCTTTAAATGTCTCTGGATTCGGGATCTTATTTTGTTCGGCTTGGGAAATATTATTGTTAAACAAAAGCATTTATCTTTCATTAACACATACACTCAGATGTATGAAATAAAACTATTTTATTGCTTATTAGTGGGACTGATTTTATCAATATTTTTGTCTGGAAAGGCTGTATCTTGGGCTTCATTTTTACAATATCATATAGTTTTTTCTGCTTAACCTG
>VXAA01005900.1:189060-242835 GCA_013399115.1 Anseranas semipalmata | reverse complement strand
TTTTCTGCTTAACCTGAACTGAGTTGTTGGGACAACTAAGAAGTAAGATTTTGTCACAATAAGTAAAGGGGGGGGGGGTAAGTTAGCTAATTTAATTTAAATACATTTTTCTTATCATTTGGTTCATTTTTTATATAACTATATCCTAAGATGTTCTTGAAGCTTTTCAGAATAGTTCAAGTTTGTTAATTAGCTTCATAAGTAACACAAAAGTAAATGTAGTTTAGTGCCTGTGTTAATAGATTAGAGTTTGCATTATGTAAATACTAAGTAAAAATGTAGTCTTGGGCTGGAAACGGAACACTTTCCACTTCAAGTTCAATATGAAAATTGTGTTATTACCCAACAGTAACATAGCTGTACAGCCCAGACTTTGAAACAATGCCATTTACATTTCTGCAGTGAGTTTTAAGGACTACAAGTAAATATGAAAGCTTAACACACACAAATAGGTAGAAATGACAAATCCTTTGGGTTAAGTCTCACAAAAGAGTTGTGTTTTGAATAATTTATAAGGTTGGATTTAAAGATTTCTTTTTTTTCTACCTGAAACAAAAAGTATTTCAGAAGACATGTTATATATGATTTTTCTTCTCTTATGTTATAAATATAAATATAGATGCAAATGCCTGAGGGAACTCTTTGATTTGGAAACTAAAATCACAGAAATTTCTTTAGGCTTTTTAGTATGAACAGCTATCTGATCATTTATATATATACTCAAAGATTCAAAAGAATTGAATCCAGACGTCTGCAATCAGAAGCACAACTTCATATAATTTCTTCATATGAAAATGTCTTTAAATGATGACTATTGTATATAATAAATACACATTTCAGTGAAAGAAAATGAAGTAGAAATTTACTGTACAAAGGAAATATGTGGTTTTGCTAAATGATATCAAAAAGATCGCATTTGTTGTTTAAATTCTTTGAAAGAAAAAGAAACATAATGGATTTTAAAGCTCTCATTTCAGTCCTTCTTTCTGCTCATTGTTCTTCAAATTTCTTGCTTTTTTGCTTTTCTCTTTGTCTTGCACAGACCACCAGACTACACCCAGAATCACATTTGGGAAACTTTCCTGACATGTGGTTTTTGCAGTTTCCCTCTGCTTTTCATCACTGGTAGAATGTTCTGTCCTTGTGTTTAGCTGGTTTCACAGACGATTATTGAAACTCCTTTCTTTTACTTACTGCTCAATTGTTTATATATTATTCCATCAGTTTAATATGACTGTACTCTTTTACAAAATGTGGAAAGTGCAAGCTTGTCAGAAGAGAAATTTAACAAATAGGGTTATAATCACCTGGAAAGAAATTATATACAGGTAGCAAAATATAAGATTTACATGTTAGTTCATTAGGATGGGATACAGATTATCTTCTTTCTTCACAAAACTTCTTTAAAGAACATGAATAATACACGGATATCTGAACCATGCAGAAAAGCAGGATCATTTGCATTTATAGCTGGGCCCCTTACAAATCTTAGACACTTACTGTAGACTTTGCTTGTTGAACAGAAGCCTTTCTCATTTGTTGAGCCAGTATTTAGACACAAGGTCATGCCCACTTCTGTAGTAAGTTTCAAGGAATTTAAGAAAATGTAAAATATCATACTTTTCTTCTCCTGTATCTAGTCATTTAGCTGCCTAGCCCTTTGATACATATAGTAAGAAATTTCTTTGTAGAATTTTTCTCTGTGACCCATTTTCTCCAGCTTTTGGTCAAGTTTTAAAATTTCAAGTAAGGCATGAAAATTCCTATCAAGAAATACTGTTTTTATTCAAGTGATTGTCTGTAGATGTATTTATGTTGTGGTATATACATCACATATATATACATAGTATACTCTAGCAATGATAGAGAAACTTTTATCCTAGAGTATCCATGGGAAACATGCTGTAAGCCCGCCTCCCTTCACATGCAGCTCACATGGTAGTAGGAGTGGCAGAGTGCTGCGCTTCCTTCTCTGCTTCTCTCAGCTGCTTCTCTGAGTCACAAACCTATGTTGTCCTTCCGCATAAACATCTAGATCCCCTTTTAATTTCTGTTAGGACCTCTGTTATTTGTTCATTCTGTTAATTTTAGGACTTCAGCCCAAAGTTTGCTGTTGGATTACCCCTTCTCCACATGCCGTGGCTTCTGGTTTTGACCCTCAAACTGTATGGCTTTAACCTTTCCCTTCCAGTCTCAAGAAAGCCCTGCCTGTGGTGGAAAATATTACGTTCCTGATGGGCCTACCTACTGCTTTTGCTTTCTGTGTGAAGGAAACATCACAGCTAAGAGTTCTGTTTGGCATGTAGACCCAGAACTAAAAAAGTAGGAAAATTTGTTTTCCAAGTCCATTGGCAATTTGATGGATTTCCATAGCAAAACTAACACAATACAATTGGAGACCTACTCTGCTCATAAAAAAGCTCTGAAAAAAAAAAAATAGTAATCAAAACCGGTTTTGGTCTCATGGTTACTCTCTAGCCCTAGGAAAGTTCATACTGTCCATGTTTGCACTTTCATGAAGTCCTAAGGCCTTTCAGTCCAAAAGGGTTTCAGGAGAGAGAGTCCGGTATATTTTCTTCAAAATTCTCCTACTGACCTGTTGAGGGAAGTGTATGAATGAAATTCCATACGCAGACCTTTCTTTCCATCTCTGGAGTTTTACCATCACTGAGGTGCACAGGCTAAAATTTATTCCACAAATTTACTTCTGACCACTTATCCAATCACTTTTACTCTCTTTCCAGTATAATAACAGTTAGAGACCAGGCCATTTAATGCCACCTTTGTACAGCAAGATGTCACCAAGAATCTACTGTGACCTATTTTCTGTCTTCAAAGTTCCTAACTGTTCTTTTCAGAAGAACATGTCCTTGGTGCTGATAGATGATTGCAGATCTTTCTTAGAACTAATAATAAGGTTACCATTCTTAAAGAATATTCATTTGGTTCAGTCTTTGGATCCATGTGCCTTTACTATATTATTTTTGCCTTATATTGCAAATGTATTATTGTCATTCAACCCTATATTTTTGGATCCTGGCCATCAGCTCTGGTAAAATCCAGTGTCATGCGGAGTTAGGTACAGGAGGTTGAATAAAAGGTCTCATTCCAGCAAGTGGCACAAGTTTTTCTTTCTCTGTTTCCTTCCAACCTAATGACAAAGGTAGCTGCTGCCAGAGACAGTTGTATATAGATCAAAAGAGTCATTGTATCCACCAGGCTGATAAAAGAATTAGATCATCACTAAAAAGTATTATTTTTCAATCAATGTTAGTTCTTCTTAGGTAGCTTCTTGGCATTATCTGGCCAGCTGTGCCCACAAACATCTTACGTACATGATTTCACTTTCAGGCCTTAATTTACCTAAATTTAGCGATAGTCTTGGCACCATTCTTGAAAAGAGCCAGCAATACTCTGCATGCCAGGCTGATTGCAAGTAGTATATTTATTTAGAGAAAAGTCTTGTTTTCAAACCACTAGCCTATGCAAAGAAGTCCTGTACCAAATGGAAGACCTTGATTTTGAAGGTCCCCTTTGAGAGCAAGGAGCTCTAGCTCCCCACAGACAAGGTTTTGTACTTCAAAAGAATTGAACAGCTATGCTGAGATCTGTTAGAGTGCTCTAGATAATTTGTAGAAGGCATTACTTAACTTAGCTTCTTACACTCCATACTATTTGTTGCCTTCTAGCCCTCTCAAAGTAGACTCCAGGGGTCCTTCAGGGATACAGTGCTTTGGCCATCACTGCCCCTCAGCACCAAGTACGTCACATTGCTCAAATACAAATCGGAGATTCAAGGAAATATCATCATTTACATATTTCAGGACTAGGACTTCTCTGATATTGTTATCATCAAGAAGTGTTTTACCTCAGAGCCCAATGTCATGGTTTAACCCGGCAGGCAGCTAAGCACCACACAGCTGTTTGCTCACCCCCCCCTCAGTGGGATGGGGGAGAGAATCGGGAAGGAAAAAAGTAAAAGCTCATGGGTTGAGATAAAGACAATTTAATAGGACAGAAAATGAAGAGAAATAATAATAACAATGATGATGATAATAGTAATAGAATGTACAAAGCAAGTGATGCATAATGCAATTGCTCACCACCCACTGACAGATGCCCAGCCCATCCCCAAGCAGCAGACCCCTACCCCGGCCAGCCACCCCATACTAATTGTTCAGCATGACACCACGTGGTATGGAATATCCCTGTGGCCGGTTTGGGTCAGCTGTCCTGCTTCTGTCCCCTCCCAGCTCCCTGAGCACCCTCAGCCCCCTTGCTGGCAGGGCGGTGTGAGAAGCTGAAAAGTCCTTGGCTCTGTGTAAGCACTGCTCTGCAACAACTAAACATCAGTGTGTTATCAGCGTTGTTCTCATCCTGAATCCAAAACACAGCACCATACCATCTACTAGGAGGAAAATTAACTCTATCCCAGCCGAAACCAGGACGCCAAGCTCTTAAGTCAGCATCAGGTGGATTTTTGACCAAGTGATTGGAAAGGCTCCTGCCTGGATATGGCCTAGGCAATTTTGAATGCAGAACCTTTCAAGTGTCTCTATCCAGAGTAACGGAACATTTCGTCTATTACCAGATTTACATTTAATGCATTTCACTTGCATCACCTAAATCAAAATATCTGCCACCTGAATGTGTGCTTATCGGATGTCCTCTGAAGCTTTAATAGGCTTCTCTCCCCTGGTAACATCACTATAAACAGCAAAAAAGAATCCACCACATACACCTGTGTAAACAGTATCAATGGAGTTCTCAAAGATAATGCTCTCCGGTTTTATCCTATCTGATAGTTGTCTTCAACTGGATACATAGTTTAAGTGTTCTTGCCTTTCAGTTCTTTCTTTTCCTATCAAAGTTCATATAGTGATTGTTTCATTCTTGTGCCCTCAGGTTCAGGATTATTTTGTTTTCTCTTACCCTGCTTCTAGCACGTTTCTAAAACTAATAATCCAATAGCGCTTCCTTTTAGGAACTGAATTCTTTAATGGGATCGTATCTAATCCTGTCCCTTTAATGCAAAAGCTCTTTGATCTTGTATACCATACTGTCTTTTCTACTTGTTCATAAAAACAGTGTCCTGGTTACTAATCCTTTTGTGAATGCTAAGATTTGGACACTAGTGTCATGCTTTTGCTAAATAGTTTTCCATAAAAATTAGATGCCCATCAAAAAACACCTGAAGTTCTTTCCCACAGTGGTTTCAGACGTGTATCTGTTTCTTAATCAACAGTTCATTTGCTTAAGTTTTGCTCTACAGAAATCCTTTTTAGCCACAATGTAGTCATTTGCTAGTTTCTGTATTCACTGGACAATGAACTTTAAGAGAACCGCTCATCTTTCCATATCAACACCTGAAAGGTTGAAAAACTACCAAAAATGTTGGGCTGGATTATAGATTATGAATATCTATAAATATATACATAAATATATATAAAGAAGTGCTAATAAAACACAAATATCTGTGTTTAGTATGGAGATCCACTCAACTAAAGTAACTGAAGGGCCCATTCAGATATCAGTAGTGATTTCTCCAGATTACATTGCAGTGCTTGATATCCTCAGGTGAGGCACTTGAAGTTCCATCCACTCCTTTGCTAATTATTACGCTTGCAATGAAGTTTCTGAAAATGGTGCTGCATTTTTCAGTGTTGTCTCTTAGGCTTTGTATAACTAGGCATCCTAAGAACCTTTTCTAGGTCATTGGCAGAATGCTGCTTGGAATTATCCACAGATTGAATAAACATGTAAAAAATCATTTAAAGAAGTTGATGTTTTTCTATTCTGGCATTGTTTCTGTCCATGAGGAAGGTGAAAAGAGATCGACTAAAGTAATGTAATCTTACGTGATGGAACATCTTACCAAAGAAACAGAGATAAATTTCTTTTCAGACATCTCAGTTTAACAGACTGCACTGAATCTTGCTGTACAGCATTGGTCTATGACTATGTAATTTAATCAGTTAAGAAACTGTGCTTAAACAAAACTTAGATTTATATCCTGTGTGCTTTTAAGGGTACACAAAGTACTGTATGCTGCCTGTCACTTTATCAGATAACTGCCAGTTCCCCTTTGCCTGAGGCAACCAAATGAATTCCATACCTGTTAGTTCAGTCTCACAGTGCCCAAACTGCCAGTTTTCTGTTTTACACATTAACATGTAAACATGTGCTTGCTAATTTGAGTTGACTAATAAACACAAAAGTGTGAGAACAGCCAATTCTCTGTTAGACCAAAGGTTCACTGCCCAAGTATTCTGTTTCTCATACTGCCCTACAGGGGATGCCTAAGGAAAGGTAGAAGAATGGGGCAAACTTGTAACAGTGGCTCCCCTCCCCAGAATTCTCTTCCACCTTCAAGAAATCTGTGACCCAGGAACTTTTTAAATCAGAGGGAATACTTTTATATTAAATAACCCTTAATGGATTTTTTTTTTTTCTGTGAATTTGTCTGGTCAATTTCAAACATAAAAACTTTTAACATCTACTACAGTCCTGCTCCAAGGACTTCGACATCATAACTATGCTTTGTTTGAAACTAACTTTGTTTTATTCTGAACATGCCACCTGCTAATTTCATCTAATGCTCCCAATTCTTCTCTTAGAAGAGAGATTTCCTGTGTGACCTTTCCATTCTACTCAGGATTCCATACATCTCTATTATATCCATCCTCATTTTTCTCTTTTATAGCCTTAAGTATTCTGGTTGGTTAATCATTCAGTCTAGAGAGCATTTCCCTGACTTTGATTATTCTTGTTGTCTTTTTCTAAGCCTTTTCTAGTTTTACTATATCTTTTGTGAGATGGAAAAAGATCTGCATACTGTATTCAGGATTAAAGTACACTATTAATTTACACAGAAGCATAATGATGTTCTCTGTTTAGTTTTATATTTCTTTTCTAAAAGCACACTTAGACATTTTTCTAGAGCTGTGTTTGTATCCATTAGCCACATTTTGTGTTGATCATACTCTAGAGTGTACCATGGTTCTCTCACAGTTGCTGTCATAACTTGTGTAACTGCCTCTTGAATAAGTTTGCAAGTATTCCTGAATAGTCATTTGCATTGGTGTAAGAAAAGAGCATTACCACTCTTTTGTCTTAGCTGTCAGACTTAATGTGAGAAACAGAAGACACTAGGAGAGCCTGAACAGCGGTGTCTATTGCTGTTTTAGATGCCCTGGAGTATATGAGGCACATGCCTGGCAAGTATGATACAACAGATAAGGTAAATTTGCACACCTTCTGGAGTGACAGCTTGAGGTCATAAAGAATACCCTGTGTCATCTAAAATGACACTAGATACCGTTATTTAGGCATTGAATTTCTGCCTAGAAGGCGGTATGTAAAACAGTCTAACTCTCATCTGTCAGTTTAGAGAGTTCTGAGTTCCAAATTAGCCATATTTCTTGGTGAAGGTGACAGAACACTAGCTGCGGTTTTGAGTAATTATGTCACGCCAATCTTTTTTTTTTTTTTTAAATATTTGCATATCAATACAGATTGAATATCTTAAAATAATGTTTCTTTTGATTCTTATTTAGGATGCTGGGGAGATGGTTCGGTCCTTTGTTGGTGGCTTGGAACTGATAGTAAATTTGCTAAAATCAAAGAATAAAGAAGTTTTAGCAAGTGTATGTGCAGCCATTACAAATATAGCTAAAGATGAAGAAAATTTAGCTGTTATAACAGATCATGGAGTCGTCCCTCTGTTGTCTAAACTAGCAAACACAGTAAGTAACATCTAAACATACTATATTAAGTATCTGAATTTCTTATATCAATCTGCATTATACCCAACTAAAAGGTTGTGACATGAGTGATAGATTTTGTAGCAGCTATAAGGAAGAGATGCAGAATTTCTCCTCCATGAGATGTATATTGGACATGAAAGCACTTTGTGGCTGGTACTAAAATTGCTTGGAAGATGAGCTTCATTTTAATAATCACTGTTGCTGAATATTGCTTTTCAGAAATGCAGCTGCCGTATGGAAAAAGCACAGAGGGTCGAGAGAGCAATAAATCTGAAATGCACAGAGAATCTCAGTGATGGGCTATATGTTAAATTTTAATGCTAATCTTATCTAATTTCCAGTCGGTCTAAAAGCACCTTTAAAATAATACAAAAATTCACAGCACTTCTGACAAAGAGAATAATCAGGGGCTACTAGCTCCATGCCTCACAGTTCTCTCCAATTTTTAATTGTATTACAATTAAAATGGGATGACTTAAAGATGTTCTAGAATACAGTACTGCTTTCCTATGAAATTTTTATTGTATTATATTGGTTTTAATTTATTGTGTTTTTACCTTTTTCAGAACAATGATAAATTAAGACGCCACTTAGCAGAGGCCATTTCTCGCTGTTGCATGTGGGGAAGCAATAGAGTTACCTTTGGAGAGAGCAAGGCTGTAGCTCCCTTAGTACGTTACTTGAAGTCAAATGATCCATCGGTTCACAGAGCTACAGCTCAGGCTTTGTATCAGCTTTCAGAGGATCCCAGCAACTGTATCACCATGCATGAAAATGGAGTGGTGAAGGTGAGGTGGAAATTTTCTTATTTGGCTTAGTCAAAAAAGACCTTTCATTTGAAATAGTTTTTGAATGCCGCTGTGTACCTCAAATATTCTGAGCTTTCTCCTAGAAAAATTTGATTAAGTAGTGAAATAGGGAAGAGTACTTTAGTGCTCGAGTTATCACAGCTTGCTGGTTGTGAAGTGGACATTCACCTCTAGAGTGCTTGACTTGACTTTGAACTCGGCTGGTAGTGACATTACATCAGCATTTTATCAGCATGGGTAGTTGGCCAGAATGGCAGAAAGCCACCTTGGAACTGAGTATAACTGGATTTGGGGACAAATTAAGATTAAAATTAAGAATAAAACAAAGGCCTAGTTTAGCTGGAGCTGTTTCAGTGGGTTCTGCATTCACTTTAAAAAAATCTGATTTTAGGAGTTAAGTCTGAGAACATTCTGCAAAAGCCTTTCCCTAGACAGAATTTTTCTATCAAAAAGATTTCTATGAAAGTTTTATCTCACAAGTCAAAGCCAGTAAAGTTATTCCTTTGGCGCAGGAGAGAGAAGGATTATGGCCTTAGAGACAGAGATTGTAGGAATTGTCAATTTTTTATAAATTTCTGATGACATGCTTTTATAATAATTCCACCTGAGTCTAGGTTCATTTTAAGTTTTTAGTCCTAGTTAAAATATTTACACCAATTAAAAGGATTTATTTGTACTTGCAGATAAATAGGGATATGCAAAAAAGTATCATAGGTGTTTTTTTTATTATTATTCACAATGTTCTGGAACTACTACGTTATGTTAAAGGGGCGAAAAGAGAACTGACAAAAGGAATAGTGAAACTATAAAATAAATGACCTTGGATTAAGTTACTTGCATCTAAACATTTTGTTTGGGGTGCACTTCCCTTCCTGTGTACGTGAACCTTGTATTTTTGTGATGAAGTGGCCAAGTGCTTGATCGCATAACTGTACGTGGCTCCAGCACAGAACCAAAGTGGAAGTTTCTGCCACCTTGTAACTGGTGGATGGTCTAAACGTCTGAGAGTATATATGACCAATTCTCATCACATGGGCCAGGACAGACATGCATTTGTATCATATAAGCAGGTATTCATTATTAATACGACAGGAAGCAGCTACATTTGGCCAATAAGGTGCCCTGGGAGTGATGAAGGCTGACAGCATACTGGGTTGTGTTAGCAGCAGCATAGCCTGTAGATCAGAGTTAGTGACTTAGCACTTATTAAATCACAACAAGTGTCCACTTTGGGCTCCCACTTCAAGAAAGATGTGGATTAATCTGAGCAAGTCCAGCAGAAGGCCACCAAGGTGGTTGGGAACTGAAATGCATAACCTGTGATGGAACTGAACTTGTCTAGCTTTGAGAAAGAAGGCCTTTGGGCAGGGGTGCCTAATAGCAGCCTGCCAGAGAAATTTAGTGAGGCAAAAGGGGCAGGCTCGTTACTGAATTGTATGATAGGAGGACAGAGACAATGGTCATAAATTGAAACTGGTGGGTTCCAGCTGGATGTAAGGAAAAATATTCCACCAGGAGATTAAGAAAGCACTGGAACAGTTTCCCACAGTGGTTGTGGAGTCTCCATCCAAGAGAATTTCAAGACCTGTCTTGACAAAACCATCAGCAACCTAGTCTGAATTCAGTGTTGACCCTGCTTTGAGTAGTAGGTCAGCCTAGATGACCACATGAGATACCTTCCAACCTGAGTGATTCAGTGATTCAGTGATTCAGATCAACAGATTTCTAGCAGATGGAAAATAATGACTGATCTTTGCAAAACCCCTCTTCACTATCTTTTAACAGTGGAGCAGTACAGAGCTTTTCAGTGTACTTTATTGATCCATACCAGTGGCATATCCATTTAGTGAAAATAGCCATATTTGTGATCGTAGGCTTTCCTAATCAGTATGCAGAAGCAGTCACTCTATGTAATGTTGATGAAACTGTACTTTGTCAGATGGGTGTCTCAAAAGAAATACTGGCAGAGGAACAGATATAATCACTCTGTTGTTTAAATAGTTATGGAGATGTGTAGGATAAAGTGTCTGAATTCCACTCTTTATCATTAAGAAATAGAATATTCATTCCATGAACAGAGAATTCACTTTATTTTTAGGTCTGGTCTGCAAATGTGTGTAACTAAGAGATGCAGTGTTATACCACCTACCTTGAAGTATTTCAAAATTGTACAAGCTTTGACTAATCCTCCTCTGTAGTTCACAAGATCTCATTTTTGGGGGAAAAGCAGTCTGACTGCAAATAAAACTGGTTCCATAACAAATCTTTAAAATGCAACCAAAGCTGATTGAGAATTAAGAGGTTAAAGAAGAGCATTAAGCTGAAAACACCTGTGACCACACTTTGCCATGAAGGACCTGGAATAATTTTTCATTACTGCTAAGACTGCAATCTGAAGAAGTCTTGGGAAGGGTTTTTGGAAGTGATTTAGAATATCATGTATAACGTTCAAAGGCCCCACTGTTGATTCATGCCACAAGCTGTTCAGTTTGGTAGACTGGAATCTTCTCATAGCTAGGAGGTGGCTGTGAAACAAATACATAGGTGGGAAAAGAAACACGATGATTCCTTAGTGCCCATTTTGCTTATTGGCAGTAAAAATGAAGTGTGCTTGGAAGGCGCCCATTTACCTGAAGGAGTAGCTCTTGCTAGCCCCCCCAAAGCAAAAATAATGGAAGTTTAGCAGAGTGTTTTTTCAGATAAATTGAGTCAAACTAATCAGGTGGTTGATGCCATCCATACCAGACTGTCAGCCAATACACGGTCATATGTACTAAGTTATTATAAACCTTTAAGAAGAGATCTGTCCGGCTCTTCACCTAAACTGTCTTCTGTTCAGTGTCCTACTGAAGTCAGTGTGTATAGCATAGACTCTGAAGTCCCAGAGTCACCCACCCAATTTGTAGCAATGGGAAATTTACGATTGTAATTTGAGCCTTGAAAACAAGTTTGATACTGTTAAAATTAAAATAAATGAATTATTGTAAGAAATCCATCCAGCTAAACAAGTTCTTTAAACGTGTCTCATAGTGCTAAGAGCTGTACATACCTAGGTAAGCTACATGTTTTTTTATTATTATTCAACACCTGCACATATTTCATTTCTCTATGTGTTTGTTTTCTGTTACATTCCAGTGAACATTCATGGAAGTGCTTAATTACAGATGCCACAGACATTTAATGTGGATAATATGAAAGTAATTATATATATCTGAACAAACAAATACACTCTTCACAAATAGTATTTCTGTATTTTTAATTATTCAGATATTTTAAAATAACATTTTATGGAAACCTTGTTCTAACATAATATTTATAAATGCAGCTGTTATAAAAAGCTTCATTTGATTAAGTCTGTAAGAAAACATTAACACAAGGCAAATTGATAAAATCAGTAAGTCTAAACAAGGGGACCCTGGAGCAGTTCCCAGCTCTTATGTCCAGGTGCATAGCCTGGCCACATACTGACTGCACATTAAGGCTAAACCTGGATGCATACCAGGACTCTTGCATTCTGATTTGTGTTGGAAAAAAAATGCAGGTGCAGAAGAAGGACTGGAACCACAGTATGTATGAACAACTGGGAGTCAGGACTGCAGGCCATAATGAAAAGTGCATTTGCCTTTCAACTAGGACATGCACACAGAGAATCCACTACCAGTGTATGTGTTGAAGTTAACATGGCTCAGAGATCCATGTTAATAAACGGTGAAAATCTTAGACCCCGTTCTGTTCTCCCTAGGCCATAAAGTGACAGAAGTGCAGTGAGAGGTCATCAGAGCTAGCTTTCTGAGCTATCTTGAGATTTCTTATCTGTTCAGCTTTGGTAGCATGGAGCTCAATGTTAGATTTACCTTATTCTAGTACTATGAGGCAGTATAGGCATATCTGTGTAACAGAAAGAAGAAAAAAAAAAGTGTGTAGTTTGTTTTAACCCTATTTTTTAAGGAATGGAGTTCTCCCAACCGCAAGAGGAAAATACCTGAGGTCATCTGGGGTTTCTAACCCTAAATAAAGGCTGTTTTAATTAGCAGTTATCCTGCTGTGAGATTTCCAACCATTTTCTAATGCTTATATGTTGTGTTAAATACCTGGAATAGCAAGGCAGCAACGCAAAGTAAAGCAACAAATAGGCCTTACTGTAGGATATAGATACAAAGGATACGGCAGATCTGTGAGACATAGTGGCTGCTATCCAGTGAGGATGATCACATAATAAGTGAAGCATGGTGAGCCGTTTGCGAAAATACCTTCTGCTGGACCTATAACAGTTTCTCCAGAAGTCCTAGCAAAACTGGCTTTGTTCAGTGTTGTCAGAGCTGAGCAGATCATGAAGCACAACATGGACACCATGACAGCTGGCCAATCCAGCAAGGCTTATGAACTTCCATGCTAGCATTGTTGGAATTACCATCAGGAATCAATTACTGGAGTTTCAGAAAGGCTAAAGAGAAACTCCCAGATGGAGGGGAGAGTGGGTGGAGGAGGTTGATTAACTCAAGTGCAAAAGTAGTACAGTGCTAAATCTCGCCTGATCTGTTCAGTTGGTCTATCAGGCACAGATAAGACTAGTTGCAGCACTACTGTGCTGTGTCTGTGCTATTGGGTATCTTTGCACCTTGCTTCTGCACGAGGCTGATCACAGAATATCTGGGTGTTTTCATTCTTCTAGCCCCTCCAGTGAAAAGCTGACTGAAAGCATTCTTTTATATTTATGTAAGGATTGTTGTGTCCAGATTTTTCCATGACCCATCATATTTTTGGTTCTGGAAAATTTATCTGGATTCTTTTAATATTTTTTCATCCCTTTACCAGATAAATGGTGATTCAGTAATCATGCCTGGTTGGATTAATGGCACAGCTGCTGTAGTTCTGACTTGGTTGCAATACATGCAGAATCCCAGATGTTTCTCAGCACATATTCATGTTCTGTGTTCACATGCACAGGAAGTCTGATGCTTCAGGGAAACATTGACTCTGCATGAATGACACAGCTGCTGAGTGCTTGAACAGTTCGTCAGAGACTTTCTCAAAGCATCAGACTTCTGACTATTCACTACTCAATGTGTATGTACATGTTTCAGTCCAGGAAACTAGGAATAAAAGTACATAGGGAAAGTAGTTTCAGGCAGATTCTCGTATTTCACATTTTTGCCACTGCTGCAAACAGTGTTTGCTAATCACTCATGTCAAAACAACAGGTGTATGTGCACAGTTGTGGGAGAAAGCCAGAGTTCCAAGTTCTCACCTATTTGTAGCTGCACCTGAAGTACAGTCAGTTTTCTCATGCAAGGCTATGTGACAAAAAGGTCAGGAAATACTGGTGTGTGTCAACTGCCATGTGAGATTCTGAGTAGACAAACAGGATGATTTTGGAGGAAGTTTAGAGAAGCAGTTTATGAATTTTTTTCTTTCATGCCCAGTTCCACACTCAATATTCTTATGACTAGGAATGGAGCAATGGCTATGACCTGTGACAGACAAATCAATCCTTTCCTATTCTATCAAACACCAGAAAATATTTCCTCTTTCTGAAGTAAAAATTCATGGCTGTACTGGAAAAGAGATTTGTATTTTCAGAGACCAAGTAATGACATGTGAGACATTAGAACACAGGAGAAATTTTTAGACATTAGACTAAAGAACAGGCATCACCTTGAATTCAAGATGGGAAATAGCTGTCCACAGACCAAGGAAGAAGAGAAATCCAGCGGTGGATTAGCAGTTTATAGCCAAGATAAGCAGAAGCACCAGGCAGCATTCTTCACACTTGAAGTCTCTTACAATTGAGAGAAGAGAAATGGGAAAAATCACAGACAACTAGAAGTCTACAGCCATCACCACATTCTCCATGGAAACAGCAGAAAATCTCCCACAAAATGTAGCTGTTGCAAAGGAAAGATTTCTATCTATGGTTGAGTGCTGTTGAAACCTTAGAACAATCAAACTTGTTCATGAAAAGATCTCTGCAAAAAAAGTACAGTTTTTTTTTTACAGGGTTGCTCTTTTAAAATGAATTGTAGAAAGACTGTTCTGCAAGGTGCAGACAGATGAGGAAGTACAACTTCTTTAGTAATGAAAAGATGAGTCTAAACATGTTCTAGAGGAAGAATTCAAGTCATCTGAAAATCCTGAAAAAACATTTAAATCATTGTCTTTTCCTAGAGGCGATGTCACCGCATCAAAGTAATATAACGCTTCTCTGCGTTACAGCCACACTTGGCTTTGTTGGCAAGCTGTAGAATGGGATATGCTTTTGAAGTGAGTGAGTTGGGATGGTGGTGTATATAGGCACTTAGGAAACTGCTCATAATATACCTTCTAAAATACTTCAGATAGTTGGAAAGACTCAAAGAAGTATATGCAAGTGAGAAACATGTAACTGATTATTCCTGGACATTCTTAGTTTGCAAACAAAGGAAAATGAAAGGTATTCTATTGTGGATGTCAATTTCTGGCTTTGATTTTTGTGGAATATGATTATTCTTTCTGTGTAAAGAAGGCCTAGGAAGTTTGAATGTCTTCATCAGCTACAGAGTTGAGGCCAGTCTTTTATGATGAGACTAATGAGACATCTGAGGAGATTATTAAAGTCATGAAAAAAAAAAGTAAGAACAAGTGAAAATAAGCACCCAAAATCAGAATGCGGAGGAACAAAATTCATCATTCATCTTAACTTTAAATGTTTATGCTGTGGACACACCCATCTGAACTAGTCACTCAAATTCCTGTAATAGTCAAGGAAGAGGAATAGATTCTTCGCTGTGTTTTGTCTCTCCTAATTTAGACATTTATGCAAAGATAAGGCACCTCAGTTTCTCCCAGCAGTATTGTCTGGTCTGCTTTGGCTGTAATGGGAGTGCAGGCTCAAAGATCAGATCGACACATCTACACTGTAGATATCTGTGCTTGAGGGGGTGAATCCTTTCCCAGGGCAGTGGCAAACATAAATTCTCTTAATCTTATGTGGACATAAATGACTATGCAGTCCAGTTCATTATTACACAAGAATGACAGAATTCTAAACAATAGTGCAATAAGAAAGAGCTATTCAAAAAGTACTTTATTCTCTTCTTAGAAAAATACAGATGAGATACATTTATGATACGATGGTGATGAAATGCTATCTGCCTAACAGTAACTGAAGCACACTTTAAACATGATCTATTAAGGACAGATGTTTTAAATTAATGGATCTAACTTGAATCCAGGGATTTTGAAAAAGGTCTTTGGAGTATTAAGGATGGATTCCTTTCATCTAGCTTAGGCCACTTTTAGGTATGGAGTTTAAAGTAGTCTAAACTAAGACACCTTCTGTAGTAAATGGAAAGAGAGGCACCTGTAGACTTAAGCTAGCTGAAAATAGATTCCCAGGATCTCTGGAAGGAATAGACTCATGAAGGTCTCTAGCTTTCTCCATTGAGTATAGAAAGGACCTAGGTGTCTAGCTCAGACTAAACAGCTAGCTTTCAGACAGCTAAATTTGAATTAATATCCTCCTGAATGTTGATTTTCAGCAAGCTGTGCAGTACAGGGAAACTTGATGGGCTGGAAGAAAGGTAATCTGCCAATATTTTAAAAGCCTAAATAAGATTATAGTCCTGTAAACTGGAGACCATTCTCATGTTGAGTAATCATAGATACACACATTATAGTACTATATTGTACACTATAACACTAGAAGAGATCATTGTAATGGTCTAGTCTGACTAACCTTGCTCATACAAACCAGACATTGCTTCAATTTATTTCTGTTTGGAATAGAGTATATCTTTTAGAAAAACACTGACTCTTTACTTAAAAAATTCCAGCGATGGAAAATCCACTAGAGCCATCAAAACTTTTTCCAGTAGTTAAATACCTTCCCCATAAAAACATTTGCACCTTATTTGTAGCCTAACGTTTGTCTAGCTTTATCTTATGCCATTACATGTATGATACTGTTGCTTGGTAAACTGAAAAGCCCTATATAACTTCTGTTTTCATATACATTCTTATAGAGTAAGATCAATCACTCCATTGTCATCTCTTTAATAAACTAAATGAGTGTAATCTCTGATGGAATCTCAATCTTTTCAATTCTTTAATTATTTTGGTGGGTCATCTCCGAACCTTTATTTCTGAACTTTCTTCTTTGGACTGACTTTCAACATACTTCAGAACAGGATTCAGTATTCCAATCATAGTTGTATGAATACTTAAAACAGGTAAAATAACTTCCCTGTTTCAATGTAAGCTCTGTTTGAACATCGGAGATTTTCATTATTCTGTTTGGCCACAGTATTGCCCTCAAAGTTCATATTCGGCCAGTTTTCTACTTTGACTGTTTGCCAGGTTAGACCTTCCCGTGCTATAATGTTGGCTTTCATGCACAGGGATAAAAATTAACATAAGGTAATATTGTTAATGTAAATCACCAGTGAATTTAAACCTTGTGAAATAAATTGATATCTTTTTTTCAGAAGCTTAAATCAGATTTTAATAATTGTCAATAAACTTTGTAAATCTCAGATGAGTTATCTGTCTTTTAGATATGAATCATTCACAGTTTAAAAGCAGCTACAAAATTGTTTTAGAGAGAAAAAATTTAAGAGACCAACACACTGACTCTTCCTATAATGCCTTTAAAACAAAATACTGCCTTTCTGGAAAGGAAGATTCCATTTTTGGCAGAGATACGATTTATTAGAAAACTGAAGTTCATTGGCTGAGAGTTGAATTATGTAGACATAAATAGATTAAGGTCTGTGAAAAGAATACAAGAGGTTTTGATTTTAAAGTATGAAGGTAGAAACTACCTATTCTGCTTGCCAATGAATCTTCTACATTTGCAAGCAGCTGATCAGGTGGTACATAAATATTCTAAAACATTTAAGGATGTCTTCTCAGTGAGGTAATTTCCAGTATCTCATATGAGGATCTCCTGGCATTTTGACTTTGACTAAAGTTTGTGCTTGAATTCCCAACTAGTTAATTAATAGATAATGCTATTAATTTGTCATTTATTCATTTGTTTATCTTCACCGTGATGGTGCTTAAAGCCATTGATCACCGTTGAGTAGTTCACTTTGCTAGGCAGTGGTGTATAGCTACATCAGAAGAAGACCTCAGAAATCTTGTAGAACACAATAAGGTGGAGGTGAACAAACAGATAGGAATGAAATGGTAGAAAAATCTGTAAAAAAATTATATTGCTCATATTTTATAATTCAAGCAAACCAAGATGCAACCACTGCTAATTCATAACTGCAACTCAATTATCATAAGTAAAATATAAATACCACATACTGACTGTAAGCTTTCTGTGCAAATCAAGGCAGCAGAGCCACCACATGGTATCCATAGAATCACAGAATCATAGAAACACAAGGTTGGAAAGGACCTACAAGATCATGTAGTCCAACTGTCTAGTCCAAAATCCAGTCACTCAGACATTAAGATGCTTAACCCATATGAGAACCATAGCTAGTGCTATTGGCAGTTTTTTCCATGTGTCCGTCTACTGAAGATTACAGATAGTCAGAGTACATTAGCCTCTGTTGAGCTCTGTTTTGTTCTGAGCTGGTTTTGTTATCCAGATAAGTTCGTGTAAAGATGGCATTTTGTCCTGCACTGTGAACAAGTCCATTTTCTCCTTTTCTTATTCCATTATATAAGGACATGTTTGGGCCAGAGGAACCATTAACTCAATAATTACAGCGCATATCTGAAATGCAGAAGATCAGACTTTCCATTTGTGTTCTGACATTTTTAATATTGAAAGTGTCTATCCAACTTGCCATTGTATAGAACTGATCTTTAGCCTTACTCTGTGGTCTCATTCATTGCAGTATTTGCACAATGTGGAAGTGCTCAATTTTTTTAATATTGTGAAGTATATTAAGATATATTAAGTATATTAAGACACCTTCCAGAATACTGGTTGTTGTAGCTAGTAGGAGCTTGAGCAGGGATGCTGAAAACTAATTTAAAGTCTTTGGTATAATAAGGCAGGCAAAACAGAGCCTCATGCTTCTAAGAGTGTATAAGATGCTTCTTGATGTGTATATATGCTTATACATATGAATATATATTTCTTAATTAATCCCTCAGATATGTTCTTGTCTTCTCATCATGCTATAGCCTCAAGAGATGCCCAGTTGTTTTCTATTTTGTTAACTTCTGTTTTGGCAAAGAAGGTGTAATAGCTATAATGTATTTTGTAAATTGTACTATGAATTAATTCATGAAGTGTTTGTGCTTTTTGAGTTCTATTCTTAATGGTAGAAAGGTAATCACACAGGCTTTTCCATTCCCTTATAATACTCTAAGATCTGAAAATAGTTGGTTTAACCATGATTTATGAAAGTTATCGTGAAATGTAGATTTACTATTTGGAGAGTTCTGATGATAACGACTGTATTAAAAAATACATTTTGTGTATTTTATTGCACAGTGCTTCCAGAATATTGGTCATTTTTTTGCTAAAGTCATAAATCCCTACAAGTTTTGGCTAACTTTTAAATGTGAAAAGACTTTCATAAGACCATCTTTGTGAAATAAATAGATGTGAATTACAAAATATGGAAGAGAATTACCAGTAGTTTCTACTGAAAACTTTCAAAAAACAGCTCTTTGGCATAAGCCATATATATCTGATGTTCAGAAGCTGAAATGCAAAAGCAATGACACCTACTTCTTTAGAAAAATTTGGTGAGTTGTTTGCTGGGGGGCATGGTCTTTGGTGGGAACAATGAGTACAGAATATAGAGTTTTATGTTATTAAACAAATTTTTTAAATCAATCCAAAATATTTCATGTATCTATGCATTAATATTACCTACGTACTATACACATGTACTTGCATATTTATGTATTTACATTTTTATTTTCAGTTTAGAAGAATCCTCTTTTGAGCTGTCATGGTTGGCTTATTCAGGCTCCACAGTTCAGTCTGGAGATACAGTGTGTTTGGCACATACTCCAAGCTGGTGCCTGTTGCTTTTTATAAATTAGTTGTTACAGTGCTTGGATGTCAAGAAAGGGATCACTAGATTGCAAAACTGCTGCATTGACCGTTGGCTACAGAAAGTATGCCCAGTTCCTTCACTCACAAATGTATCGATCACATCACACTTTGAAATTTCAGATGCGAGAGGTTCCATAAACTAAGTCTGATACTGGCATTTTTTGTTTTGTTCCGGAAGGATTAATTATAACTGACAATGTCACACCACCACAATTTCTATTGTGTTGGCAACTGCTAGGTGTGAACATTTTCCTCACAGTTTCAGCTCCAGGAAGCAGAAACCAGTAATCCTTTACCTTCATAACAAGCAGAATTTCACCATTCGTAAAGCAGGGGTACTTGCATGTAAAACATTTTGCTTTTGCACTGTTGCCAAAGGTAATGAAGTTTGGCTTCAATGTAGATTAAGCCTCAGACTTGAGGTGATTTTTCAAAATTTCACACTACTAAAGTTTATGATACATAGCAAGGGTTTTGTTAAAATCTGGCTGATCCCAGATGGGAACAACCAGCAGCCCAGGGGAGATCAGCTTATCTTTGCCCAAACCCTGTGCTTCAGGAGACCTCTAATTTAGTAACGTTTGGATAACAAACCTAGAAGCTGGCATAGAGCTCCTCTTGGCACAGTTTAAACATCGTTTAGTCTTATAAAAAGAAGCTTGTCCCACTAAGCTGTAGATTTGTTGGAGCTGTTTAACAGTAGCTGTGCCCTGCAGCTCTTTTAGTGATAAATGAGCCGCTTAAAATAAGTGCAATTGCAGCCAACTGTGCAGAAGGAATCATTAAAAAAAAATTTAAATAGACATTTTTGAAGCTTAAAAATGCACAAACAAAGTATGTTAAACCAAAATATATGCTGCTTCTTTTAATGGAAAAGATTGCTACTGGCTAAGTCTGCCAGCTTCAATAGGTGTGCCAAAAAGCCAAGGAATCTGGCAGAGTCCATAGATAGCTGTTCCATCTTTCATCTATATTTCTTTTCTGTATTTATCTTGCTTTAGAAAATTCAGAGAATGTCTTTTCCTTCCGACTTGGCACTATTTCTAAACCACAGAAATACACAGTGCAGCTTCTTGCAATTGTTTAGCTCCCTGTACCAAGTCTCATCCTTGCGACTATGTGAAATATTTCTGTCTAATTTGGCAATAATAAGAAAGAAGAATATAGAAATATTTTAATATTTATGGAATAAAAGCTACATTTTCAAATAATAGAATTATGAATTCTAATAATTAGAATTACAATATGAGAGATACTGGGCTTAATGCACAAGGGCAGAATGCCAGGTAATTATTTTTGGCATTCAGCTGATCAAAAATAGTTTCCTTTTATTTAAGGAGCTATTCAAAGCAGATGAATGTAAGAAATAATAAGAACAATATATATACATACACATAAATTCATACTTATGTGTAAATAAAGGCTGAATTGTCACTCAGGAGTCCTTAATGGACCAAAATATGCATTGCATGTTGTCATCTATGAAAACTCCATTTTTTTTCTTCTTCCTGCAGAATCAGTCACTCAGTTATAATTGGCTTCAAGCCCTAGGCATTGTAATCTCTTTTATTTTGCCATTTCAAAGAGCACTCTGCAGTATCTTTTAGTAATATGGCACATCTTATTGCTGTTGCTTTCAAGGTTTAAATGCTAAGGAAAAGTCCTTTTGTAATGTGTAGATTATGAGATGGGCCCTAGCATTAATGTTCCTGCTTAGTGTTCTGTATTTTGGCATAATCTAAAGACTTGACCAGGCTGCCAGGGGGCATGAGCTTGATGAGGATTGTGTCACTGACTTTGGTGAGGGCTGGATCAGATTATGAATCATAGATGAAATGGTGATTATATAACAATCAGTTGTACATAAAAGCTGAAATGTGTCTTCTGCTAGACTATGAAAGTCCATATGACTTCATTTTATTTGAAATCTCATTTTATTTGATTTTGCAAGAATCATAATTGACTGTATTTACCAGCTACTAATCAGTGCAGAATTTCTTGCAACAATTTATGATAACTTTTAATCTCTGGAAGTTCTGAACAAAAAATGAATGTTAAAATAAGAGAATATTAGTCAGTATTGCTAGTGAATTACAAAAAGAGCCGGATATACTGCAAATTATGCATTATCTTTCCATCTGGGAAAACCAGAAAACTAGATAGTAAGTGAATTTAGGTCGTATCTAGTCTACTCATTGCATTTGTGTTGAAGATAAAGATAAAAATCAGGAAACTGTCCATGGGATAGAATTAAGGAAGCAGGCGTGTATACAGGTGCTTCCATACTGCCGTGTAGGTATTACAGTTCCAACCACTGGAGTCAGGGTAACATATATAATATAGGTCCCTGTGGCAATATGCAAACATTAAAGATCTCTGCAAAGTATTTAGAACACCTAAAATCAGAATTGCCCTGGGGAGGTCCTGTCTTTCCCCACCACTTGCCTATCACCTGTCTTTACCAGAAGTATGTGGGATGAATCCAGGTTTTTTTTCTCTTTTTATCTGTGTACATTGTATCTGTGAAATCTGCACAAATCCAAAAGCCATTAGACTGGCTTACCTCCTTTTCAGAAATCCAGAGAGAGATACTTGCCGGACTCCTGAGGCATTATAGGCCAATGGAGTGTGTACATATATCAAGGTCTGTCATACTTTTGTCCTGGATTTCTTGGGTATTCACTGTATAGATAATATTTTATTAGTATTTTGCTTCTCAAAGTGTTTTGTCTTCTCATCAGTTGCCATGTAGTTTTATTCATGTGCAATAATCCTCTTGCTATTTTTAAGTGTTGGATCTACCCCCCTTGGGTTTTAAGAGGGCGTTCAACAGAACTCTTCACCAAAAACTCATACAGAAATCAAACTGCTGTGTCATGGGGAGGCAAAATCCTAGAAAGGATAAATAATTGGTTAGAAATAAGGAGTCAAAGTGTAGGAATTAGGAATTAGGATCAGGTTTTGCAGCCAAGGGATCTTGCCATTCAATATTTCATAAATAATAATGAAAAGGATGGTGAAGGGTGAGATTGCAAAGTTTGCTGACAATACTAAGTCCTTCATGGCAGTAGAGGTGACAACTGACTGCAAACTGCAATTCACAATACTGAGCCATGCCAAATCTCCTGTGCAAGTACGTTACAGCTCAGTGCAAAGTTTTTACCTTTCGTGAAAGCACTGGATTTACTACACGAGACCCTATGGCACACCGCACATGTGTAGCAGATGCAAAGGGACAGTCAATAACAATTTGTTAGAACTAAAAATATGTCCAGATACTTGGGCAAGGCAATAATGTTCTCACAAAAAAATTGGACAAATAACAATTCTATGTAACATAGAGCTAGGGATGCCCCGAAGCCCTGAATTTGGATCTTGGGTTTGCTTCTGATTGTTCAGGCTGTTTCTGTTAATCTCTCTGCTCTTCATCTCATTATCCCAGAATTCTCATACAATTTTCTTAAGAATTATTTATCTTTAGATTAATGTAGACTTCCTAGGGAGTGGGGAGAGAAACTGATATTTTGTTTAATTCTTGAGTATCACAGATGCATATGAGAGAATTGCATTTCTAGAAACCATTCTTTAACAAATACCAGTATTCTGCATAAAGATGGAAAGGTTGTTAAGCTCCTTAATTTTATCATGATTCAAGCCTGTGATAGAGTGTTATCCTGAAAAAGTAGCCTCTTTCAGCTGGGAACTGAAGGATGAAAAAGAGAATATTCCCTATATAGGAGTAGTGCTTTGTTTTACACCAGCTTCCCCATAGTGTTATAATTAGGCTGCAATGTGCCCCAAGTATACTCACCCAAAAATGTCCAACATGCTAACATCATGTGCTAACATCAGCATTATGAAATAATATTTTGGGTAGCTGGTAAACCAACCTGTCAACCTTTTCATGCTACCTGGGAAATGAAGTAACCACCACACAGAGTTCAGAATATTAATAGTGATTCTTTTTAGCTTTCTGCAATGGTAGCACTCTTCTAGAAAGTCCACATGATTTTTTTCTTCCATAATAAAGTATGAGGTTGGTTGGTTTTACGAAATTAATTTTCAGATCTTCCCCCACATGTTTTAACCAGCTCTAGCAGAGCTTTTTTACCTGTGCTACAACCTCCATTTGCCCAGGCATAACGAGAACTTTGTGTTTATAAAACGAAAAAAGCCCAAGCAAACAAATAAGCCAAAAACATCCCCAAAACTTGAAGCTTGGAATTAAAGTTGAGCAATTGCTCAATAAAAAGGTTGAATAACAGACTTTTGCTCTAATCCGAGGAAAGTTTTAGATTTAACTTCTATTAGTGAATTTCTCATTCCCTACTTCATAGTTATGTCTTCAGAGTGTGGAGGAAGTGGATCAAGGCCCCTTAGTGTTTCCTGGCAGGCATACACACATCAGGCAGGCAGGTATTCTTGCCTGCTTGCAGGCTACACAGTGTCTTTAAAAATCTCTGATCTCAGAGAACTTCCAAAATTCAGCAGCCACTCCAGCAATGGCCGGCATGAGTCCTGGGTTTCTTGTGCAGAGATGTTTCTTTTTTTAAAAAATTTCTCTCTAACTTCAATCTAGTGAACTACATGCAAATCACAAGTAGTTTGGTTGAATATGACCTGAACAGAGTGCAAATTCAAGCCACCTCTTATGTTTTAATCACTGAAAAAAAAAAAAAAAGCATTTGTCTGTCACAATAAGTGTGCATGATAATGTTTTTCCACAGCGTAGCCTTTATGAAAGCATACAAATTTCCAGCACTTGTAAATATATTTTATGATCACTATATCACTCTGTGTTCATAAAGCAATGCTCAACTCATTCAGAAATTTGGGTTGATTTAAGGAAGTTGAATCCTCAGTGTAAAATAACTCATTCCTTATGTTTTTGTCCATCAAAAAAGAAGCAGTTTTGCACTCTGAAAAAGTAATTTCTCTGTGTGTTCATTGTTGCTTCTATTTTTTTTCTTGATACCATACATTCAGTTCTCTGTCTATTGTCCTCCATACATCACAAAAGTAGTGACAAAAAAGAAAAGTAATACAAAAATTAATAGTATATACAGAGTTTGGCAGATGTCACTATCAATTTTAAAACAGGGAAATATAAAGGAAAATTTATTCCTGCAGTTCATCTCACTCTGTAATCCAAAGCAAGAACTTACAAAGTAGAGAACAAGGAAGGACAAACAATTTTTAAAATCTACAGATAGGAATTAACATGTGGACTGTACACAGACCTTTGTCCATGAAAGGTCCCAGCTTATTTCTTGCTTTCTCACATTCAGAATTTTATATTTGTATGAATAAAACTGATCTGTGTTCATACCATCTATACATTCATTTATGCTGTGCTATTTTTCTTTCTTTTTTCTGTATTTAATGTAATTGCTGTCTACTAAGCATCCTTAGTAGTGCCATAACGTGAAAGAGGTTAATACAGGAAGACCAACAAATAAATAATCAGTTCAAATACACTTCTCATATTTTGACCTAAGATAAATTATTGTCTTTCTAGACTGGAAGAGGTTCTGATTGTATCCAAAAGGATAGTGAGGTTACATATGTGCTTATTCTTATTTTCTATTAAATATTATTTGTTTTGGGAAGTTACCTTTAGTTAGGAGGGAGATCCAAATGCGAACAATTAAATAATAATTAAATTATTGTTACTAAATTCTATACTCTCATCTTGGAGTCTACCCAGAACATATTATAGAAGTTATTTATTATTTTTGATTGTATATATGTATAAATTTGTATTAGTTTCATAAAATATTCTAATCGAATGTTCTCTAGTATATTTACTAGTTTAAAAACAGGCTATAAATTGAACAATGCCAGTCATCTTCCAGTTTATGTAAATGTATGCACTGTTGCCACCCACACATCTAAAAACATGAGCTTATAGATCAAACTTATAGTACACTACACACACACACACACACACAAATCTTTAAAATACCTCGGCTTGTTATTTGAAATAAATGCTATTGTATGGATCTACAGTATGACTGTCCTGCTTTAATCCCCAGCCTTTGATATTTAAGGTTTACCAGCAAAAGCACCCCACTGGTTTTGATTATTATGATCATACATAGGCAGAGAGACAGACACTTTGAGCATTGGACCTAAATCTATATTGACTTTAGAGATCAAAATCAGTACTTGGAATTGAATACAGAGGAGAGTTTGAAGTCAGTCCATGCATACCAGCAGATGTAACATACTTTTAAAATACTAGTACAGTAAGGTTTTGGACCTTGTTCTGAGACTAAGATACAGCTTGAGATAAACATTGCAAAATTTGTCAGTAGTCTGGAAACTGTGGTTTCTCTTTGCTGCAGTTCAATGTTGTCTTTGAAGCCAGACTTGTTATAGTGCACTTCAGGAATATCAGGTAAACTAGAGAACCAAATGCACGATATTTTCAGGGTATTGCTGAGAAGTCAGGCAGAACCCTTCAGTACAGGAGGGTTCCTGGACAGCCAAAGTATCCTTTTTTATTCTGACTTGCTCCTGAGAGTTTATTTGCAACTGCCCTCTCTTAGCTTCCATATAGCTTTTATATGACTGCTAGAGATAGACAGACAGAGACAAAATGACAGTATTCATATTAATAATAATTTAAAAGAAAATGGAAAATTGAAACTGAATTAGCAATTCTTTCTCCAACTTCCTGTGCTATCTCTGCAGTCATATTTTGGAAGGAAGGGCAAGGTAAAAGTCATGCTCCTGTGAAATGAAAAAGAAAGCAAAATGTGAAAAAGCAGACATAAAATAGCAGATATGTACTGAAAATAAGCAGGGAATAAAAAGAAAGATTGATCAGGCTGCAGCAAAATAAGGGAAGGATAGTCCCCAACGTGTTAGAGAGCCAGATGGATTAACATGTTAGAGAGCCACTATGGAAGGAAAGGAACATCCATGGCATAAGTCTACTGTTTTGAATGTCCATTACATGTAGTAAGGAAGCAGGCTCCTGTTTTAATACAATGAATTTCCAGTGAATTGAAAAAAGCTTTTTTTATGTCACTTTATTGATGTTATGAAAAAGTTCTTTATTCTCTCTATCCCACCAAGAGCCTTTTATATGTTAATCTTCTCTTGAAAACTACAATGAAATAAAAATAAAATAGAGAAAGTGGTTCAAATAAAAATATGCTGTAAGACCTTGGGCTTCATCACTTCTGGATTATCAGATCTGCCTATTGCTTTTTGTGGGATGAATTTCATATCCTGTAAGACTCTTTTGTACACTGGAATGTTCATGATGATTGAATTCTTTCTTAATATTGCACCAAACTTCTTACAGCTGAATGTAGATTCAAACTATCTGCCCTTAAGGACCCTGATTGGTTGCATATAATCGTACCTTTTAAACAAAGATTCAAAGTCATTTTTATTAGTAGTTTTATTTAGCTATATTACCTTTCCATGATATGTTTATATTCAGTTACATCTGAAATTGTGGGAAGTATCCCTCTGAAGTCTTATGGCTAACAACTTGAGATGGGAAAACCTTTCAACTTAGTGTATTTTAAAGTGGCCTGAAAGTTTACAAAGTTTTAAAACTATTCTCCATTTTACCATTTAGCATTTTGTTCACATTTTCCTTGTCACTGATATTCAGGATTCTCTTCCCTTTTGTTATGTCTTTCTACAGAAGTGGGGCACCCTCCCCTAAATAATTATATGCTTATAAGAAATAGACAATTAATACAGATGATGTGTCAAAAGAGCTGTATTTTGTTCGTATTTAGTACAGATATATATAAACTTGCAAGTATGCATGTGTATTTAGAGTATGTACCATACTGTAATTTCTTTTGGGTATTCAGGTTGCATGTATTTTTCCAACAAGTGAAGCAATGCCACATTTAACCTTATTGGACAGTATGAGAGCTATATTTTATTTTGTATTTTATTAGTGTTTGCCCAAGAGGATTTCTATTCAAGAGTGTAGTAGGCACAATTCAGATGTGTTGGAGAAAGATGGCCCTTGTCCCAAATACTTTCCAGTTTAGCTGTAATATAGGGGGTGACTAAATAAAAGAAATAGCCAAAAAGGAATAGATAGCCAAAAAGGGGTGGGGGGAGGAGCTGTATGTAGAAGCATTTTAAATTGCAAATCTATCATGACAAAATCAGTTGAAGTTCACTGAAATTGTATATTTGTAAAGAAATAATAAACATCTTGTTGTAGGGTACCAATAATTAGATGTTCAGAATACTTCATTGAATCTATCAAGCCATCCTGTTCTTTCTCCCTTGCTTCCTAGCATCTTGTGGGATTCCGCTTACCTAACAGTTGTTTTGTCACAGGAAGTCACACAGGAAAAAGTAATCACTTGCAGAGGACAAGTCACCTTGTCACCAAATAGGATATGAGGTGATTTAATATCTGGGAGTGCACCACAAACTGCAGACAAGTTTGTTCTCACCCTAACATGTCCTGCAGCTGTTTGCAGAAAGGGTGCAGGTTTCCTCCTGCACTCCTTCACTGTTTTTTTTTTGTTGTTGTTGTTGTTGTTGTTGTTGTTGTTTTTGAAAGAGTAAGGGAAAGATGAGAAAGAAGAGACAGCTCCTGCCCAGCCTGCTGGCTGCCACCATGTTCAGGTGTGCCTTAGCCTAAGCTGCATCCTTTGGACCTTCTCATCCCCCTAGTCTGCCTGACTTGACTCTGAAGGGTTGTTACCCTTTTTCCATGGCTGCTAGAATGGAGATGTGTTTCAGGGGAGAGAGAAGAGGAAAGACAGAAATGAAAGAGGAAAGGAAAAGAAGCCAGGTGGGATCTTCCTAGATTTCGCCCAGCCCAGCCAGAGAACTTCAGTTCCCGGCTCTTTACATTCAGAGTGAACTAGGCTACGTCAGGGGCTGCTGACTTCGGTCACAGATAGGAGAGTTGTTGTGTGGGAGGCAGTCAGCATAGTGGGTGTCTGCCCTGCCTGTATTTTGCCTTTGCTGGAACTTTGTGGTACTGGATTTTCTAATAAACTAATAAACTGGTAACTGGATTTTGTGCTAATTCAGTGTTCCCTGGCCCAAAGACTTTACATCCAAAATCTATTCTCTTTGTGTCACATGAAAAAAAAAAAGAGAGAGAGAGAGAGAGAAAAAACACTGCAGAACTTGCTTGAGCATCTTCTTCTTAGGAGGGTGTGCATGGTAGATGGGGCATCCTTTCACTCAGCTGAAAGAAGAAATCAGGAAACGGGCCCAAATTTTAATTCAGAAACTGACTTAGCTTAACCTTCATTATGCTTTGATTGTGGAGTATGTTTTATTATTTATAATTTAATTTTATGAGAAATATTTTCATAGGAATATGTGTAACAGAACACTCAAACTAGGTGCTTTAATATTTTCCAGTGTGCAATATGGTGTTGAAAGTTAGCAAAACGCTGGCTGGGCTAGGCTGATACTTTCTTGGATAAGCTTCTACCATATGCTTTTATTTAAAGTATTTTTTTCATTTAGGTTAGTTTTATAAAAAGCATGTGAAAAATGTCTTTTTTGGAAAAGAAGTGTTACGCAATTAGAAAATCACAGTGCTAGAAATGTAGTATCCTTTAGGAGATGTTGCATGTAAAAGAAGTCAGATACTAAATCTAAATTTAAAAAAAGAAGTGGCAAGTCCTACCACCAACTGGAAATGCTATGTCAATCTACAAGATGTCATCACCAGCACAGCAGATAGAAGCAGCAGTTGTGTTAAGTAAATGTCTTTAGTTCCAGGAATTTTAAGCTCTATGTGAACTCTGACTAGCTTCCCAGTATAGATATGAATCTTCTTGAAGGAGTTTGTCCATATTGCCTTCTGATCAGAAAAAAACAAACAAACAACAAAAAAAAAAAAAAACAAATAAAATGTCTTATGGGGCAGAAGACATAAACAAGCAAGCAAACAAACAAAAACTAGGAAAAAAAGGCATTAAAATTATTTTGATAGTTATTCTTTCTTCATTATTTGCTTTCATGTTCACAGGACTCCAGAGTATTGCTTAGGCTGATCTGTATCTGCTTTGTATGAGCAAGGGAACCTCTGTCCACCAGTATTGCTCTGGACTGTCCACTGTTTTGGAAAACTTGTCATAGAAATGTCAAGTGACTAGCCCCTTATTTAAAGAAGAACACATGCAAACTATTCTTTCTGAAAACACCACTTCCTATATTTCCTGCCTCCTACCTGTGAGTCTGGAAGCTGTGAATGACTGTGTCTAAAGGAGGGTAGGAAAATAAATACTTATGGATGATTATATGTAGTACATGGCGCATCCGTAGCTTACAAGATTTTGTCACATTCAGGGTTTATTAGTGTAAAACTTGTCTGCGCTTTTCAGCTTTAAAATCCCCTGGTGCTACTTCTTTTGTAAAAGTGAAAAATTCTAGAAAGACATCTTCATAGAAATGAGAATTACTAGTACATTTTTTTTCCTGTCTTACTCATCCAAGGATACATACCCATTTTGGAAGGACAGTTTTACATGTTCTTTTGTTAATTCTTGTGTTATCTGGTTTGAAAAATGTTTTTTCGATTGGGTATTTTGTGATTGTAGAGATACTATTTTAAGGAAGCTGTGCTTCCAGTCAGTAGAAGGCAGCATCACTGAAGATGCATGAACATGCAAACAAGTAATCTGTCTTACCCCGTTACTTCTTACTGTTGCCCTGAAGAACAAACGTTATGGCTTTGGTATTCAAGGGAGCATAAGACGCAGCAATGAGAATTTGCCAAGCATGTCTTCAGAGCAACAGTTCCTCTTCCCAGTCTGGGAAACTACAGACTGGTCAGCCTCACATTGGTCTCTGGGGAAATTATGGGAAGAATCCTCATGGAACACATTTCTGGGCACAGGAAGGAGACAATGACTGGCAACAGTCAATACAGATTGACCAAAGGTAAACCTGATTGCGTTCCATGTGTCTGTGGAGGAAAGGAGAGTAAGTGGATATCATTTACCTCAGCTTTAGCAAGGTTTTAACACTGTTGCCCACACCATGCTTCTGTCCAACTTAGGATGTTTTACAGTCTAGATGTGTGAATGGGTTAAAAACAGATCCAGCTCAAAGAGCAGTAGTTAATGAGTACCCTTAGCTGGGGACTGGTAACACGGGGGGTGCCAAACGGGGCTCTCTGTTGGGACCTCTCCCATTTAACATGTTTGTCAGTGACCAGGGGAAGGCAATGGACTGCTGACTCGTGAAGTTTGCAATGGCACCAAATTGCTGGCTGGGGCAGGGAGGTGGTTTCAGCACAGCCCAGGGCAGGGCTGCCATTCAGAGATACCTGGGCAGGGCTGGAGCAGGTCAACAGGAACATTACGAAATTCAGCCAAAGACAAATGCAAAGTCCTGCGTCTGGGAAGGGCTTGCACTTGCACTTGCACTTGCCTTTGCGATAATACTGGCTAGCAACTGACTGGCGGTGGAGCAGTTTTACTGAAAAGGGCATGGAGATTTTGGAAGACAGCAGGCTTAACATTAGCCAGCAGTGTGTCCTGACAACAAAGACACAGCACTGGGCTGTACTAGCAGGAGCATAGTTAGTAGATTGAGGGAAGTGATTCTTCTTCCCCTTAGTACTCATTAGACCCCACCTAGAACATGGCACCCAGCTTTGGTCCCTCCCGTCCAGGAAAGACATCGATAAACCAGAGCTAGATCAGCAGAGTGCCACCAGGATGGCCAAGAGCTGGTGCACTTGCCCTGTGAGGAGAAACTGAGGGAAGTGGGTTTTTCACCATGGAGAAGAGAGAGCTTCAAGTGGACTTAATAGCAGCCTTCCAGCACCTACAAGGAGGTCAGTCATCAAAAAGATGTAGCAAAGCTTTTCACGGTGATGCATGGCTGCGGGATGCGAGGCAACGGGTATAAACTGAAACAAGAGAGGCTGAATACAGGGAAAACCTTTTCTCTGTGAGGACAAACACTGCAACAGGTTGCCCAAAGAGGCTGTGCAGTCTGCATCCCCAGAGGTTTTCGAGATCAGGCTGAATAAAACCCTGAGCAACCTGGTCTAATCTCATGGCTGACCCTGCTTTGAGCACGACCTTGAACCAGAGACCTTTTGAGACCCCTTCCATTCTGAGTTACTCTATGATTGTGCTGCCCTAATGCAGCCGCACAGTTCTGTGCTATTTTAAAGCTGGGATAGTAATAGCAAAATCTTCTTAATTGTTCTGAATATTTAAATGATTTGGCTGCGCATTACTCTTGCTTTTGGAACCCATAAATGCTACATATGCTCTGTATGTTCTCCAAACAGCTTGTATTTGTGCTTATTTGCTGGTATGACGTGCTAACTGTGCAAAAAATTTTGGACTCTTGCCTTAGAATATAGATACCTGCCAACTGAAAATGAAGTCTACATACTACTGCAAATGCTTTCTCTGTCTATGGAAATTGTCTCTTGTGTGCCAGAAAGAAGCATTTATACCACATGATTTTTTACTGTTTCTCACATCTGTTAACATTTACATGTGTCAGAAAACAATACCTGAACAGTAAAGGGAAGGGATACATGAAGTTCAAGGGCATTGCACCAAGAAGGACAAGTAATATTGCACTTGTGCATTGGAATAAAAAAAAAAAAGCTTTCTTGGACTTGTCAAATACATGCAATATGTGGATGCAATCTGCGTATACTACCTATGAATACATTTCCATAGCTGAATTGGATGACCCAAATTGCCAGTCAATTGAACTGCACCCACAAAAGGGTTGAGAAGTGGCAGTTAGGAAGAGAGAGAATTATAATGTTGTTGGTATATAAGAATAGGATAAAATTTTGTTTCATTTAAGATAGCATTTATATTCAGATCTTTGAAGTTAGGCTCCTAAATTTATAATTACTTACATTGAAATATTTTGCATTTTTGATAATCTTCTTTGCAGTTGCCTTCTTGTTAGCACACAGAATAAGTTGACCAACAAATGCTGCTGTATATCTTCTATCCCCAGAGGCAGCTACTGTATTAGACTGTGTTTCCAGGAATATTTCTTTTGAAGTCGTATTCTGAAAATCCTGAGATGATGTAGTACAGGATTTTGTATAACGTGGCAGTTCTTATGCATATTACACTGGCAAGTGATTAAGAAGAACAAGAAGTTAGAGAACAGCTGATCCTTGATCCCCCAAACTCAGAAGGAAAAAGTCAGTTTTTAATATCTTTATAAAAATTGCTGTTCGCATTGTTGCATACCACTAATTCTTTAGGCATCTGAAAAAGTACCTTGAATCCATGTCCCGTAATGTGTTGTTCTTTGACACCAAACTGTGATTCTCCAAAATGTAGCTCCAATAAAGAGCAGAGATAACCCTCCTCCTCCAGCCCCTGCCAGTGCCATTGTCATTGCTTAATATTGAGCTCACCATGGAAAGTGACAAAAGGAGTGTTTATTTTCCTAAGTCTTCTGAGCCCAGAAAGGGGTGGTGGCTAAAAGAAGAAATAAATAACTTCGTATTGAGGACTACCTAACATGGAGTCATAGCAAAGGCAAAGGTTTATTTTTGTTTTTTGCTATATTTCCACTAAACAATATCTCTGTGAAATATTCATTTTGTGATGAACATCTGCTCTCATGAACTGATAACAAATCTCATGCTGAATTTATTACGAAAGTTTAAGTTGCACACTCACTACACTGAAAAAGTCTTGCACTAGGTCTGTGAAGATGCAGTGAATAATCACATACAGCATATAGTTTCTTTGCTCCCAAATTCAAAACTTATGGCGTTACCAAAACCGCCGTATGAACGGTATGTGCATACATATTTTTGGTTTTGAGTCAGGGATGTGAAGGATCTATACCAGTTTTCCTCTGTAAGTTATACAAGAAAGTTGTGAGGCACCCAAAGAAACATTTTAAGTTAATGAGAAATCAGCTGGTGGATATTAGCAAGGAAGAAAGATCTTGTAAAAAAAGGTAGGTGTCTGATAGGACTTGCATTCTGGCCTTTGCTCTTTGTAGAGCAGCTTGATCACCGCACAGACTTGCTGCGTGGTCATGCCGCCAGCCCAAGTCAGCGATGAAACTTCCACTGACTTCACTGGCTGCTGAACCTGGCCCAGATTTTGTCTGCAAATAAAGCACAAGAATATAAACCTTTCTCATTAATTTTCTTCTTTTCTTCTATACCAGAGGTACAGTGATCCTTTCAAAAGTGTTCACACCTTAAGAGTTCTTATTTAGCTATTTGGACACAGACAGTTGATTAAGTTAATGGAAATTATAGGAAGAAGAATTGCTAGAAAAAAATATAATTGATGTTTAACTTACATAATACTCTTTTTGACATAATTCAGGCGTATTACAGGCACTCTTACAAGTTACATATAAGGGTCAAAGGGTGAAAGGTGACTGGCAAGATGCTTGTTTTGTACATTTGGCTAACACAAATACTTCCTCACGTATAAAATGCTTTGATCTCTATAAGCAAATGCCATATGTGTGCAGCTGTGGCCCATACCTCATGATTGCTGGAAGGTTAGAAAAAGGTAGCATATGAATTTGATGTCTGCATTCAATTTATACTTTTATATTTAGCAGTTCATAATTTTATGTAATATTTTAGCTGTATGAAAAATATGCTCTGGAGTTGAGTGATAACAGATTTCTTTGTGGTTTGACTTAACATTGTTTGGGTGAACACAGAATCCTAAGTATTGCAGACTGAAAATATAGGTTTTAATTAGAGCTGTCTGAGCTTCGAAATACCTGGACGCACATTAAGTTTGGCAGATTTTCAGAAATCTGAGGACTGTGTGGAGCTGATTTAATCTAGGCAAGACTCTTCTGTTTTCCAGCATATATTGCATTTGCAGTTGCATCACTGACTTGCAACATGCTGAGGAAAAGAGATCCAAAACCATTATTAATGAGTTTCTGATACGTAAAAATTTTTTATCATCAAGGCCTGTGTTATGTCATGCTTGTGTTGAACAGTACTGTACTCCAAGGGAATTTCCATTGAAAAAGTTGAACGACTTCCAGAGTAAAGGATCTACTCTACATGACTGAAGAGCTGAATCAGCTCCAAAAGTTTGGTGCCTTTGCTGAGCTTTTGTTGTTTTTTTTTTCACTTTTACATGCAAATATATAAGAATGGTATGCCCAGATCTGTATCCCTCAAGCAGTTTAAAATGAGTGGTTTGCTGTGACAATAAAGAAGCCTACTGCAGTCAATGGGACACAAGGGTCCCTTCACATGGATCCACTTTTATGATCAAGGCCAAAAAAAAAAAGTATGGTTTTGTTTATTAAAAATCTTGAGCATGTATAAATACACTAGTATGTCTTCAGGGGAAACCACGATTTCGATTAACACATATGAAATTTCTACTTACAAGAAAAAAAACAAGTCAGAACCAATAGGCAGATGTGATAAAATAAATAGAAAATCAGACATGAAATATCAAATTACAGGTACAAATATGATAAAATATAAAGTGTTGTGCTCTGTGTGTATGTTAATACGTATAGGTATGCAAAAGTATATATAACTATGTATATATGCGTACACACATATAATACAATGGTTTTTGTTAATGATTTTCAATATTTTATTTCTTATATGTGTGAGTAAATGCATACAGTTGTTCAAAATATTATTTGAATACTATTTAAATAATAGCATTCCTTTTGTATTTCTTATGCTGTTTTTTATTATTTTTGCTAGCTCCTACTGACTATGGTAGGCTCTACAGATGAAACTCTGCAGGAGGCAGCAGCTGGTTGCATAGCAAACATTCGCAGATTGGCTCTAGCAACAGAAAAAGCGAAGTATGGCTGATGCTCTAACAGTTCCTACCAACACCCTTGTTTTGCAATCCGGCTACCTTTGAATACATGATTACTTCTTCTAGCACTGGTATTTCATAGCACAGCTCATTTAAATGAGAATAATAACAGAAATATATCTGTGGAAAATGATGTTTGTTTTTACATTGATGATTTGTCACACCTAGGAAACACTCACACCTAGTTTTCTGGATCTTTTAGTATTACATCTTTTAAAAGACTAACAGTTAAAATATCTCTAAGATACCTTCTAGAATTAATAAGCTCATATTTGAAATTAGGTGTGGATAGAAGTGTTTTTGTGTTTCTGAGACATTGCAATAAATACATTTTCCTTCACTGTGTGTGTGGTTGGGTGGTAATTTATGAATGTCTTGAACAATTTCTGTGCGCTAAATATGTCTAATCATTCTGTCATTATGTTTTTGCCTGTTTGATCACTTGCAACTCACAGGAGAGGACAAAATACAGATACATCATTCTCACATCTGGTGTTATATAAGGACTGCAAACAGCTGTAGTAGGAGACATCACTCCAAATTTCCTGTTTCTACCAACATCAAACAAAATGGGGCTTAACTTTATAAGTAGCTGGTGAAATTAACGTGGTTTTAATTAACATGTGTGTTTAAATCAAATTAAAATTTACCAGCTGTAAATAAAAAGTAGAATATTACATTTATGTTTACACATTATCTGATTGTGTTTTTCCATTTTTAAGCTGATGGCATTGTATTGATGTAGTTACTTTTTTTCTGCATAAAATCATATTCAAAATTAGAGTTCATTTCAATAATCATATAATCAGTTGTTGATATTATAGCTAAGAGAACCACTCTACATACCATGCTCAATGAATAATACTAAGACATTTCTTTGAGAGCAGTAATGTCTTAATTACAAGCACAGACATCTGACAAAACTGGAAACAAACGAAAACAAAAACACAAATTTTTAAATAATTTGTGTTTGCCAAGCACTTGCTTCTGAATTTTTTTTTTAATTTTTTTTTAGCTCACTTAATAAGTAACCATTTTCTTGTTTTGGAAGCGGTTTATAATTCAATTATTATTCCTCTAACAGGCATGGCTACTAAAAGCAACTAATTGTACTGTTAGCAGAAGTTTCTGATGAAGACATCATGCAAATCCAACTTTTCTTTTGTGTTTTCTCTAAAGCAGACATGAAGGCTCATTTGAAATGTCATTTTAGGAGTCTGATACAATCCTGAGAAAGGAGGATTGATTGCATGGGGCCCATAGGGAAGTTATAAAGAGTATCTTAAAGGCAACAAACTACGGACATGTGCTGACAGTCTGGAGATCAAAATATGAATCCAGTTAGTATTTGCTGATAAGTGCAAACACCAACGTGGTCCTGGGGCTGTCACAAGTTCTGTCAGCAACCAGTGACCAACCTAATTCTATTTTAGTTATTTTCCAGCTCAGCCCTACAGACAAGATACATTATTTTAAATAAATACATCCATCTCATCATACTGATGTCACTGCTGTAGTAGTATCATATGTTTCATTGCTGTACCCAAAAATACTTTTAAGTGGTAATTGCCAAATTCATTTGGAAGAGGAAAGGCCTGATTTTATTTATTTATTTATGTGCTTTTCCGTGAGGGAAGCTGTAGCTGCAAACAGCTCATCACTCTCTTGCCTACAAAAATATGTAAACTGGTGGATTATTTTTCTTACCGTAGTGGGGAAAAAAACTCCCTGACGATAATTGTTGTCCTTAGCGTGACCTCTCAAGGCACTCTTGACTGTTTAACATGGATTTCATATGGAATAAGTTCTAAAGTAAACTTAATTTTATGATACAGGCGTCAGGGCAATAAATGTCATGTTCCTGACAATTAAATGGCCTCAGCTTGACACTCACACTCATGCTGGTAGCCCGTATGCCTCTGAGTAGTTCATCTGAAGTCTTTATTTTAAGGTCTCAGACAGTTAATCCCAGACCTAAGCCAAATTATTTGTGCTATTTTCTTTTCCTGTACCATGCCTGCAGTGTTAAAGTTCTGTACAAGGAGAAGTTTGGAAATTGGTACAGATCACCACACAGTCAAAGGATCAGTATTAAAAAGTACGTCTTTCTTTGGCCAAAATTGCTGGATTCCACGTAATTAATATAAAGAGATTTAGCTCTTGGAAAATGAATAAATGAACCTGGTTTCTGGCTCCCCTAAAGGGCGCAGTACAGCGTGTACATTTGAAAAGCTTCCACTTTCTCCGCAGAGCCGTGTTAAGTTTCACAACACCGCAGCCCTCTGAAAAGGCTGCTCACAAAGCTGGTCCTGGCTCCTGCCCACATCCCCCTCCTGGCAGCGCCCGCCGGCCCATTCAAGCCTTGGCATCAGCTCCAGCAGCCGCGGCCGCCCGGGCCCGGCATTCCCACCATTTATAACCGGGCACCGGCTAGCCCGCGCTCCACCGCTCCTGCGCCTGAAAGGGAAATGCCTTTGTCCCTTTCTCTTTCCACCAGCTGCTACTTATCCACGTAAACCTGTAGCCTCTTAGGAAATATGCTTATGCGGAACACGAGAGCTCGAGATTATTTTCAGCATGATTTGATGTACAAATTCGATACAGAGCCTTATTTTAGTTGCAGAAATGAAGTGACTTAAAAAGGCAGTCAGTCTCTGTCCCCTTCATTTGCTGTTGCCTGCTCCCTCCCTCCGTGTTTTCTTTCTGTATTTTTGCAGTCTTGTAATAGTTTTCTTCCAGCCCACAGTTTATCTACACTGATGTTACCGTCAGCAGGGAGTATCCATCGCCTTTCAAAATTTCGGGAGCCAGCTCCTCTGTTTGTGCAGAGCACCATGCTCCAGCTTACGGCAATAAAACCAGGCCTGCTCTTCACCAGCTGCTCATTTTAAGCTTTGTTCCTCATGTTCATTAAAATGTCAGAAAACGTAGAGGCCAAGTAAGAAAAGTTGTCAGGAGAAAGTGTTGTTTTGAGTATGGAAATACTATAGTTGGTGAGAAAAAAAGCAAGAGGACAAATCTTTCACCTTTATGTAATTACTTCTGGAACCTTAAAGGCCCACCAAGTCTTTCAGTCTGTGCATCTGTCAGCAGCAAGATAGCTTTTCTTTCACCACTCCGTGAGTTCATGATTTATTGCTTGGTGACAGATAACCATTATCAATAATTTAATTGTCCCAGGATGTTCAAGCTACACATTTAAATCTGGGATTTATGTTCATTTCCCCTTAATGTTCATGCTAATGGCAAGTACATGTGTTCTGACACACCATACTGTCTCCAAGATGTTGGGGTAATATAAACTTCACGGCCTGGGTGCACTGGATCTGCGATATATTATTGTTATTCTGCTCCATCACCAAAACTTTTCTTTGGCAAATAAATGAGCTTGAGATTCACAGGGCCGTCTTGAGATGTGAATCACTGATTTGCTTTAGGCTCACCGACCACTTTGTGTGAAATTGCGATATCTCTTTCATTCCATGTCCCCTAAAGCAAGTCAAATGAGCTGCTGACGCTGGGGGTCGGATGGGAATCGACCCAGGAGGCCGAACTGGGTAATATGTTAGTTTAAGAATTTCATCTCATAATAAAGTAAATGGTTGTTCCTTGAACATTTCTACAAAACTAGTCTTTGTTTTACACATGACAGCAGAATGACTACAATGGAAACATGTAATGTGTTTCTTTAGCAGTGGTGTTCAAGTTTCCATGTGGGCTGTTTGCAGAGCTCATTTCCAGAGGCAGAAGCTAACTGCTCCCCAACTGTAAATTGTGGTTTGCCTCTTCTTTAGCCACTTAAACTTTGCCACACAGTGCTCAGGATCCAGAACAACAGAAGGAAGCAATGCTGTATCTTAGCCACTGCTAAATTCAGACAACCTGATCTGTGCTTCGGTGACCTGATACATGCCAGGACCAAAGTGTCTGCAGCTGTAGTCCCTGCAGTGGGAAGTTACATTACACAGTTGCTGAAGGAAATAATTTTACCAATTATTGTTCCCTCCTCGGCTTAAACAGAGATGTTCCTCAGTGCTCAACATTTTGCTGCTTTGGGTATTGAAGCCAGCCAAGAGTCATCCATTTTCATGAATCTTTTCCTTGAGTGCGATTTGACATTGTAATGTGTGTTTTGCATCCTATTGCCTGGTTATCAGTTCAGTAGTATTCATTGCTTGCTGGGAAGGATTTCGGACAGCATTAGCGTGGCTTGTGTTTATTCTCTCAACTTGTTTCTGTGCTATCTGCCAGACACCTTCCAGTTGGCAAGGTCTGCTTTTTTTTCCAGTTGTTGTCATTGGCAAGTTATATGTTTTATCCTAGTCTCTGGGGAGAACGGTACCCTTCAGCTGTTTGATCTTTTTTTTTTATGACAACTGTAATCAATTTTACTTCAAATACAAATGAAATGTTCATAAACCCACGTAGGGTAGCTTTGGCTTTGGCTACCAAATTACATGGTGTAGCCTAACCCTATCACTTGTACACCTCTCCAGTGGCACAAAATCATCTTCACTAATTTCATGTGTTTTCATCCAACATTTGGGAATGCTGATGTGGTGACCAGATAGTAGTTGGCCAGTCAAAACCTCAGCATATTGTCACTTTGAGTGTATATTGGACAAGGGCCAGAAGAATGACATTATCCTAGTGCTGAACCATGAAACATGAGGTCATAAAATATAAGTTTCCAGACTACTCCCCATTGCGCCAGGACCCTGAGTGCCTTTAAAGCTTCTCCCCGCTTAATGAGGTGGGAATCTGCCTAGAAGCTTCCGGGGGGCCAAACTGTTCATTAAAATTGTGGTGGTAAATTTTGTCCAGCCATGCCGTGACACCCCTGCTTCTCCAAGGAGCTTGGCAATCACAGGGGAACAACGCAGAGCACCTGTGGTCTGGTGGGCGCATCTGGCAGCGGAGTTTTGCTTCAATGGCCAAGACTTGAACTGCACGTTCTAATACCCGGATTAAATAACGAGGGATTTGTGTNAAAAAAAAAAAAAGCTTTAATAAAAATGGTAATTAAAAGGTTACAGATGCTGATAAAATTAAAAACATATGATATGGAATTGAAATGATTTAGTGTTGAAAAATGTTGGTTGATTCAGTAGTAGTTAAATTTTCAAATAACTTGTCTTGAACAAGCAAATAGTTTTAAGTACTTGGCTATGTGTCTTTTTTGTAAAAAAATGCGAACACAGATCATGTTGCCGGTTCCCTCTACCACAGACTGGTAAAGGCTGTGCTATAAAATTAGTGCAGTAAACCACTCATCTTTCCAGTTGCCGCATTCTCTTCTCCAGTCGACAGCCTTTTGGGGCCTCCTTGGCTCTTCAGCAAAAAGCACCAAGTGCAGTTCTGTTGCTCTAATGAAAAAATAACAACAACGTCTGGGAAGCCATAGAATGATGCAATAACCGTGCTGCTCTGCTTCCTTTAATGTGATGAAGCTTGCATATTTGCCTGGCCCCAGTGTTTCACTCCTGCCAGTATTGTACTGTAAAGAGACTTGGCAGAACACGTTCAAAGACTATTCGTGGTTTTTCACTCAGCATTAAACCTTCCAATGACGGAAGGGTGGGGGAACCCATATTGGGACAAACAGACACTCAAAAAATAAAAAAAAAAAATGAGGAGAAGGAGACTGGTGGTAGATGGCCAGCAGTTTAGTAAGCCTTGGTTATGGAACTGGGGTTCACTGGGGCCCAGCTCAGGCCCACTGGAGGATGATGGGTATCCTCTGCCCATTTTCCAGGGGGCAACCAGCACAAAGGAAAAGAGCTTCCAATGTACTCCGTGAAGAGACACGTGCTGCTTCACTCTAACTAAAAGCACCCCATCCTTCATAACCGCGCTCGGTCACAAAGGGTGTGATAGCGCGGAGGCTCGTGGATGGCCACCTTCTGGGCTGTGTTTGCCCAGTATATGGAAAATTCCTTTCCCAGTGGCTGCCAGTCTTGCTCTGCAGACCTTCGTTATACACACTTATGGCTGACTTTCTTTCTTAATTAGACTGTTTGGAAAGCAGACTGCCTAGCCCTTAACTCTGCATGAGGTTAGGCAGGAAAATACTCACAGTGGAGCTGGAGAAACTCTTGGAGAGAAATACTCCATGTGCACTTGCAGCTGAGGGGCAAAGTATGTTCAGAAGCAGAAGTTATGGTCAGATTGATGCCTCCTTCCAGCCCGTTCCACAACTGTCTGTGGTGGGGTGTCATGTAAAAGGAAAAATATTTGGAAAAGCGGACATCTGTGGGCCAGCCTTGGTATGCTTCCCAGAATGTAATGACTAGGTGAATGTTTTTCAGCATAGCAACTAAGGAGTATAGGTGACTGCCAAGCACTGGATCTGATGTGGCATGAAGAGGTACAAAACAAAAGGGAGTGATTTCTCTAAAGGAACTGAGGCCTAATTCTTCCAAATTCAGGATGAAGAAAAGAAAAAGAAAGAAAGAAAGAAAGAAAAAAAAAAAAAACCACCCCAAACCAGAACTTTCTTCGGTTCCCCTGTGTTGCTTTCCAGATTTCTGCATACCTTTAAGACACTTCCATTGCATGGACATGCTCATATTCACCAGTCTCAGGGCTGTACAAGTACCAGTGTAGGTTCATAATTGTCAACATTTCTAAATCAGCACAGTTATGATTTTAATTCCACTGACAATTAATGATATCTAATTACTGCTTAATCCATTCTGAACTTTGTAGGAATGTGTAATAGAAATAATTTAATTATTGCTAGAACTGAATTTGAATCAGGTGTCTCCTCTCTTACATGATTGTCACATCCATACCCACCATCCCAAAGAACTAAAATACATTTCAGCTTTAAGAGTAAAGTACCCTGTACTCTACCACGTGCATCCTTGCTCTGGGAGATGGACAATGCAGGCTCAAGTGCCCTGCAGCACCCTCAGACCTTCTGCAAGTCCCAGAGAGTCTCCATCAGGGAAAGCCAGTGTCAGAGAGGACCCCAGTGGCATAGGAACAGCTATTCCATATCATGGACAACCACTACGACCAGGACAAAATGCAGCTGTGATGCTGGGGCCTCAGAAAGTGCTGGCCAAAACACTGAACTCCAGGAGCAGCTTTATGGCTGTGAAGCACCTCTTTGCAAGCTACAGTAAGTGCCTGTGTCCCTAAGAGGGATGTGATCGAACACAGAGCTTCTCTACTGTGTTTCCCAGTGCTGTGGGCCCTAAGAGAGGCAAATACAAGCACATCCACGCAGTGGAAGTGTCTCAGAAATATGCAAAATTCTGAAAAGCAACACGTGGGGACTGAAGAGCTCCAGCGCTGGAGATCTGTGGGCATCCCACAGCATGGTGAGCAGCTGGGGCCCATGGCTTCCACCGTGCACCTAGAAAGGTGTGCGCTGGGCACATGGAGGCTTGTATTCTCATAGCAGATCTAAGTGGCAGTTTAGAAAGGCTGATCCAGCCAAAGAAAACCCCAGAAAACCCCGCAGCATGAAACAATAAAACTGCCTAAGAATTTAATCCAATGAGAAGGTTAGTAATTGTCAGATGTTCACAAGATTTACATTTCTAAAATGAAACAGTGCAATGAATTGAGGAGACTGTGTTGATACAATCAACTAGTAGCAGTTTTACAAAGTAATAATAATGTGGAGAGAATTCGGTTACAAAAGGTGGCTGCCACCTGCAGGCACTCCTTCAAGGTTTTAAGCAATAATGTTTGTGGAAATATACATGAAATCTTGGCCTCAGTTCTCACTTTGCTTGGGCAAGTAACGCTTTACATTGGCCAAGCATGATCTGGGCAAAAAAGTCTTGAATAACTGCAACCAAAATGATGGTGCAAGCCAAAAGGGGCTGCAGGCTGCCACTGGAGAGGTCCCGATGGCTAAGGATGTGCTGCAAGCCCAGCCTGCTGTGAGCAGGGACAGGTCCTTTGGGCAGCTCTGGGCGGTAGGTAACAGCATGGAAATCCAAAGATGGATACATCATATACTACTGTCATGCTGCTCCCCTTTCCATAAGGACCTGAAAGTCCATGGCGATACCGATTGCCCTCTTCTCTCTACTATGAGAAAGGAGCTCCAAAAGCGCTTACAGATTTTTTTCTGGCAGCAGAAATGCCAACATGACCTGTGAGTCAAGTGCCCTCCTTGCGTCCCAATATTCACAGAACTTCAAGGGGATGCACCGCAGGGGGGCATCCCACCAGTCCACCCCGATCCTGCTGCACCAAGGCTTTGCCGTTTCCCATCCCTGACAAGCAGCTGAGGCATGGGGAAAGCAAAAGAGGACTTGCAGAATGAAAACATGCTCTTAGCTCCAGGGGCTGCCTTGCCTCCAGCTCTGAATAGTTCCTTCTGTCTCAGCCTGATAACTGGGCAGTCTCCCGAAACCTTCTCAGATGGCTGCTATCCTGCAGATGCCAACAGAAGCAGTACGCGAGAGAGCTTACAAAAGGCTTGATATCTCCCCAGGCAGTCTCGGTCTCTGATAGATTAGCAATGCAAACAAACAAAGGCTTCCTGGAACTAGCCAGAGACTTTTGGCAAGCCCATGTGTTTGTGACTGCTACCTTCATTGGAGACGATTGACACGATTGTGTCCTTTCCAAGGAGTTTGAGCATTTCTGCACTATCAGCCACCTGGTTCCAGGGCTGGGGAGTCCATCCAAGGGAGGACAGAAGCATGATGACTGCTTGAAGCAGCTCCATGGGTAAGAACCTTAAAAAGCTGGATCTTTTGTGTAAGAAATCATATTCCTTGGCCGGTTTGTAAATGTTCATTGCAAACAATCTAGTGCTGCTGCCAAACAGAATTACCTTAACCGGGGCCTTATGGCTCAATCCACGGAGAGTCTCTCACATAAACATAGGCATGAATTGAAGTGCCTTTTTTTTGGAGAAAGCGCTCCAGCCAGGTGCTGGCATCATTGTCACAGCCTTTTATAGGACACTGGTTGTGATAACGTTGAAAAAGGTTTCATGGTTCAGTTCACTGATCTACAGGAGACCCAGCAGCTGTTAAGGGTGTCTTCCTCAAGGGCTCCAGCTTCTTCAATAAAAGCAGCAGTGTCACTTGTGCACTGCAAAAGGCCACCTGCTCCTCCCCAGCTATCTGCATCCTGACCCACAGAGGCAGTTATGATAGGCCCTGAAGGATGCTCAACAAATGTCCTGTTTCTGTGGGCAAAAGAGGTCATGCAAGCACTTGAGGAAGAGCCCCAAGTCCCACAGAGAGAACCCTCTCCCCTATCCTTTCCTGCCACACATCTCCATTTAACTCCCACCAGAAAATAGGGAGTGTGTCAAGAATGGGGTCCCCACAGACCACTGGGTGTGAACCAGCAGTCTGCCCAGTCTTGAGTGGTTTAGGTGGTTTTAACATAGATATTGTCTGCAGAAAGATTATTAAAAACATCTACTAGGCTTTGGCCACTCCTGAAGGCCATCACTTGATCTGAGATTCTGGAATTCATAAGCCCAGGGCTAGATCCATAAACACTGAACTAGATCCTGTAAGCTGCCTGTCACTCTGTGGCTTGCCAGACAGGTATTTTCAAGCTTTGGTTCGCCCATCTGGAGAAAGGTGCTGATCCCTCATCTGTCCTCAGAAAGAGTCTCAGCACAGAAGTAGAGGTCTCCTCTCTATACGTACCCATGGCCTGACCCACTTCATCTGGGAACTGATGGGGTGAGAGCTTTCCTAAGAAGACCAAGTGTTTGAGCCAACCACCCGGTGATACGTGGTGGTCCTGGGTTAGCAGGCAGTGATCAGATCAGTCAAGGAGATCTGGGCTCTTGCTGCTGCCTGGGTAAGCCTGAAGTGCTGTCCTCTTTCCCTCTGGATGGAGAACCTGGTTCTCTAGAACCTAGTGCTCTCTAGAACCTAGAGAGGTGCCTTGCTCTTTGTTGGGAAAAGCAGATCCCCAGCCAGTACCGTCCAGAAACACTGCTCCCCCCAAATTTCTTTCCTTGCAGAACTGGTGAAGGGGAAACATAGGCAAACACAGCCTTAGAACATGCTGGGCTGTATGCTGCTTCAACCTGATGGAGAAGGTAGAGTCCAGTAACGCTTAGATGCCCCCCACTTGCCCTGGGGAGCGCCCCATGCTGAGGGGTTTGGAAAGCCTCGCTCCGAGCATCTGTCCCCTTGCAGAGCGGGCACAACCCTGGCTGATACCACCACGGCTCTGTGCACACGGAGAGCTTCAAAGCAGAGGTGCTGAGCCGCCACCTGGGCAGAGCACGCGTTTAGGCTGTTGTTTTGGGAAGAGGCAGGAGCACCTCACGTTACTGCCATGAGTACCGCTACGGGACGGGGCAAGCACAGCCCAGGGGTCTGCCCCAACCCTTGCGGGGCTGCTTGTCTGGGGCACGTCTCGCCCAGGAGCACATAAATGCACACACACACGCACACACATGCACACGCACACGCACGTGCAGACGTGGTGCAGCGGCAGCAGGCTGCGACCCCGCGTTCTGCTCGCACTTACTGCCAGTATTTACCCTGGCAGCGACGCAGGTAACTCTATACTCTTTCGCTACTTTGTGGAAACGCTGTGAGGTGACTGGCACCTGGATTTGTTGACAGCTTTGAAGGAAACAATTTAATTGTGCAAACCTGAGGCTGATTCTCTCCTTACGCCATGGGGCAAGATCCTGCTGAATCGTCACATGGGCACCTGAGGGCTGTGTCTGTCCCAACCCAGCAAACACTCACTGCATGCTTGTATCACACAAATGAGGAGTGCTTGCAAAGCCAATGGGGTAGCCAGTGGGATAACCAACATTTATGCATACAATCAAATGTGCAATTTAGGTCAGAGCGCTTTGTCATATTCTTGGCATGTATTTAAAAAGAAAAAGAAAAAGAAACGGAGAAAAAGATGAAAACCCACAAATCACTTTTAACCTGGCAGAATGATTTATTAAGAAAAAACACTGATGAATATTTGAAGTACTGAAAGGGTTGAAATAGCCTGAATAGAATAAAAATTGACACAATTTTTTACCACAATGCAAAAGGAACTTGAGCTATTCCAATAGCAGTTTGCTTTAATGCTCATGCATGTCTTCACATCCTGCTTTTGGCAATGGCCAGGGAAGAACTACTGAAATACTGTGAGAAAAGCTGTTCTCATGTTATTTCTGGCCCTGCTGTAACGCGTGAAATCAGGACATCTCATGAGAGAGACTGATATTCAAGATTTTCAGCCTATTTTTCAGACAAAAAAAAAAGTCTGAATATATATCTAAACTTCTGGTTTTAGTCATGGCTAGATCTCAAAGCAACAAGAAAAGTATCCCTGAGGTCACAAGTCAAATAGTCACATTACAGAAGAAAAGATAATAGTTCCATTCAAATAACTTGGAGGAAAAAACTACAAAGGCAATACTTGCATGACATGCTAGGGTGGACAACGCCTCCTTCTCTCAATAACCCTTAATGCCGTTGAGGGATTTCTGAAGATTATTCACAGTGCGGATGGGGGCTGTGATTAAGCCTGAAGTGGTTGAAGACCCCAGCAAGTGTCTTGGGATTGGCACCACGCGTGTGTGGGGCTCTGATCTATCTGAAAGCCATTTCTGATAAACACCTTCAGGATCCAGAGGAACGCGGGGCTCTATGAACTATATGGTTTCTGGTGCCCCTGCCAGCTCTGAATAAATATGCTGTGTGTGTAGCCAAGGTCTTGCAGAATTATTTCCTGAAAACTACTTTAGAACCAGAAGGAATTAATGAAGATGTGCCAGCTATTTCCTTTGCTGGCTTGCATACCTCAGCCTCACCAATAATAAATATTAACGGTTTGTACATGAGTTATACTGCTACACCAAACATTTTGTGCCCTGCAGGACCCGTATACTCTGCACACAAACAGGAAAAAGCAGAACGCGAGCGTGTTGCCTCTCCGTGGGTATCGACTTTAGAGGCTGGCGATAGCTACCAAAGCCAAACTGCATTTTGAATCATTGGCTTTAGCCTCAGCTAGAGTAGCATTTGTGTATTTTAAAACCCTTTACAGAGCTTTAAATTCAGTTCTCCTAAAAGAAGATAATACAACTATCTGCACTGGTTAAACAGATTAACAGGATCAGCCTGACTTTGTAATCTGCTTGAATAAACATTTATTTTTATTATTACTGGAAAACTCTAAGAAACCATCTAAGTCATCAGAGATTTATGAATGATCAATTATGTGAAAGCTAGAGCAACTGGGGAGACATTTTTACATGACTGCAAGTAATACGGAAGGAAATTTTCAAACTCGGGCCAAAAACATTAATTGCAAAGCATCTTTAGAAAATCTTTCCGCAACCTTATTTTGTCCTCAGACTTTCTCAGGCTTCCTCTGCAGGAAACCAACCCGCTGCTGGGAGACTCCCGAGCAGAGCTGAAGTGAGCGAGACCCCACCATCCTGGAGGGACAAGCGCCAGGCAGCTGGCCCCATACAGCTTGCACAGAAACTGGTGCGTCACCTTAGGAGCTTCCCTGCAAGACACAAAACCCCCTCGATTACATCCGCGTTGCACACGCAGCTCTGCCTGTCCTCTCCCGGACCCGACACGCACCCAGGCAGCTTCCAGGCAGAACAACATCGAAACCCTGCCTGAACCGCGCAAGGTTTTACACAGTGCAAGCAGCCAAGAGGCTGAGGATGTTTCAGAGTTTTTTATGCAAGAACTGGAGGGCCATCAAGCTGAGGCGTATTATGACTACATCTCTCTGTTTAAAATCCTAAAAGTCAGAACGAATTGTGTATGCTCTCTGTCTTGTCTCCGGAAAGCGCCTCAGATTTGGGGTTGAAAGGGAATACAGCCTGGGCTGACACGCTGGGAGCCGCTGCCCCGCGCAGAGCTTTGTCAGTGCGAAGTAAAGAGGAAACGTCTCTGCTAGTATTATTAACATGTCAGTAGCACTGATAGATTCCAACTGAGATCAAGCCCTCTTGTATTAGCTGTGTGCCAAAAACAGAGGAGGAAGCAGGGAAAGGAGAGGAAGTGTTATTATTCCCACGTTGCAGCTGCAGAATAGAGCCATGGAGATCGTAAAATCCTGGAGGTCAAGCAAAAACGCGTGCGGCTTGAGTGGGAAATGGGGTCCCCACCTTGCCTTTGTCACTTCCATCCCACCAGCCCGCTCACACCTCCCCGCCTCATCAGCATCGCTGGCTGGGTTCACATTTTTGGTTATCTGGGGATGCTCAAGAGCTGGGGCTGGTGGAGCAAGCCCCAGGGGCTGGGTCCCAGGCAGCACCCACGTGTAGCACTGCGTCCCCACGAGGTGCTGCACTTCCTCCACTCGCAAGCACCCCCTCGTGCTGCTCTCGCCCAGCGCTTCAGCAAGAGCCCCTCACGGTTTGAACCAGATGATTGTTTAAAATGGTAGGTTGACCTCTGTATCTGTAATACTGAAGAATATTGGTGGTAAAAATACCTGACTTCATAGTTTGCTAGATGGGAAAACAGGAATAAATTGTGGGGAATTCAATAACACAGCGTGTGATGTTTATTTTTGCACAGGTGGCTGAAGAAGAATTATAATTATTACTATTATTGTTATCAGCTGTTCAGTGTTTATCCTTAAAATTTTAAAGCAGATAGGAAATTTCTGCATTGTGACCTGTAGCCATTAATGTTAAATCCAAACAAATCCACATTCATTTTTCAAACGTAGAGCAGACATCAGCCATTTGAGACACACCATTAAATGAAACTGAATCATCCTCTGACCAGTAAAAGCAGTGAAGAAGTGAGTTGCCTCAGTGAATACGAAATGCAGATTTTAAAACTCAGTTAAAAGAAACGTGGTTAGGAAAAGAAAACATATATGACATAGCAAAATTACCAGTGTTGAGCATGTTGATATATCACATATAATTAAGAAAATCACCTATTTTGGGATGACTTTCAACTCCTGTTTGTACAGAAATGAGGGCTCATGTACGTATCCAAGGCTACAGTCTCTAGCTTCTTTTTTTTTTTTGTTCCTCCCTAATTAACAACAGTGTGACGATGTCAGACAGTTACCATTCCCAGGAAAAGCCTTGACACCTCTCCGGAGCCCTTTCACCCTGTGGCTGGTTGCAGAGCCCCGATAGAGCTTGAGGTAATGGAAGCTGGGAGAGCACAGCTCCTGCAAACACCATGGCCCTCGTCCTCCTCCCCGTGTCCACTGCACGCTGCGGCCAAAGGGAAGCAGAGGCTGTGGATGGTGCTGTGTTTTACATGGCCCAGGGGATGGAAATCTGAAAATTGCATTAAAAACTGGATGTGGAACAGAGCAGCGAGAAAATATAAAGCCCCAAGCTTCAGTCGAGAACTTGTTTTTCTGACTGTTTGGGGGGGTCCAGCTGGAAGTAGAAATAACTGGGTTCTGATCCTTGCTTGGAGATCCTGTTATGTTTTTGTTTATTCATTCTTAGGATGAAACACATAGAGAAGATGCAGAACAGAACTGAGCCCTCTACCCTCCTAGATGAAGCAACACTTACGGGTTGGGTTTTTATTTTTTTTGGTCTGCGGTTTGTCTGGGGCTTTTTGCTGCCATGAACCCCGAAGTTTGAGGGTGCCGCCAGGGAAGCCACCCCGCAGAGCCCCCTGCTTCATAGCAGAAAGGGGACAGCCCTGCCTGCTGCTGCCCCCGAGGGGACCCCTGCCTCCTCCCCACACTTGCCCAGGTCCCTGCCTCGGGGAGGGCCTTGGCCCTCCGCATTTGAGGCACGGCCTGGAGGTGAACCTTTCCTGGTAGGCAAAGGCCCCCGGCCACTTCCCCACGCTGTGCCACAGCCCCGGCTCTGGATCTCATTGCTGAGCTGTGCTGGGAGCCAGAGGACAAAATACGATGTGAAGTAGCAGGAGTCTGCCCTGCGACACAGCCCATGCCCACAGCCTATCCTGAACACAAAATGCATCCGACCCTTCCTATAGTTTAGTGGATGGCAAGAACGGGGCTGAGCATTGCTTACTATTCATCCTCATGCTCTCTGGAGGCGTGGAGTGGCCTGGGCAGCCGTGACTGAGGGGAGAGCCACCTCTGTTCCACCTTTCTGAGGCGGTCAGCAGCCTGCAGACAGCCAACCACCTCCCCTAATGAGTGCCTCTCCTGGGTGTAAACATCTCAGTTATGCCAAGTGTGACACTGGCGCCGTTGTCTGTAATTTTGCTTCACAGTCTAGTCTTGGTGGACCTGGAGGTGAAACCAGGGTTTGATTAATGGTTACATCTGCCAGGCTTTGGGATGTCCTCTTGACAGCCTCCCCATTCGGTCTTCTTGCTGAGGTTGCCCTCCTTGCTCCCCACGGTCTTTGGCACTGGGGTATAACAGTATTACCCAGCATCGCCAGCAAAGCTGGCTTAGGCATGGTCACACATGATGCCAATGTGTTTGCTTCCTGCATACAGGTTTCCATTTCAACATGCCCTCTTACCAATTTCTCCAAACCAAATACCCATACAGAAGAAAAATAGACCCACATTTCATCTTTTTAGGTGCTCCTTCAGGTGCTGCTGAGAAACCTTCCAAATCTCATTTCTCCACAGCTTTGTGCCTGCGAGTAGGCCTGCTTTAGGTGGCAATGTCACAGCCTTTCTTTGCTTTCCAGTAAACCAACATAATTCTCTCTCCCACAGATGCCGTATGTCCAGTATGATGACCCCACTGCTCCCAAGCACCCAACAGTACGTTTTCCTAGGCATTGGTCCTGTGAGGTGACCAAAGGGGAAGGTCCTTCTTCCTCCCTTAGGAATACGGTAACAAAATTCCATTGTTACAAGATTTAACTTCATCCCTCCTTGACGTCATCCCCACGCTTTGGGGGCTGACAGCAGCTAAGGCTGCAGCTCTGCCGGGCTCTGGTTGCACGCAGACATGGAGCAAACCCCTCGAGGTACCATTTCAGCCAGCTTTGGTGAGCAGGTTGTCCTCACGTGCCTCCGGACTACACACATCCGCTGCCAGGGATGGCACCGGGTCTCTGCAGCCACTCTCCCTGTGAGGGTGGATGTTTTGCAGTGTAGATAAGACCTCACTTTGCATAATCCCAAACAATTCCTCACCCACAGGACTTCTCAGGCTCTTCGACACACAGTTATTTAGCCAGCCAGCATGCCATAGCACAGCGTACCAGGGACATGGGGAAATTCTTTGAATTTCAAACATATATGTTTACTGTGAAGGAATCCGCAGCTGGAGGGGGTTGCTGTGAGAATGCAACGCCAAGGAAATACTTGCTGAAAGCATTTGGAAAACAACCACGAAGCAATAGACAAAAGCAGCCCCTCCGCTGGCTGCAGCGGGGACAGCACCGGCGAGCTCCATCGCTCGCAGCCTTGGGAGCAAATCCTCCTCTGAGCCTGACAGCACGGTTGATTTTTTTCCTGGCTCCTCCAGTGAGACAGCTCAGCCCCCAGAGCACCGCTTCTAGGCCCTTTCTGCACGATATCCCTTGGAAAGGTGCCTTGCTGCCACTGTCAGGCATGCCAGCCGGCCTGCCGCCTGCCCGAGGCTGGCACAGGGGCTGGCTTCGCCAGGACCAGCACAGTCCCAGCCCCCCCTGCCCCCGAGCCCTGACCCACTGCGGGGCTCAGGGGACCCCCAGTGCTCCCGTCAGCCGGTGCTGCTCCGTCCTCAGGGGAGCTGGCCGCGGGCCGCAGTGTGCGGCCAGCAGCTATTGACTTACTTTTCCGTGCGTGGCGAGGTAAGTAACCTTAATTAAAAACATGAAGCCCGCAGTTTGTATCACATTCGCGATGTTAAACAAGCTCTGGAAATAGAAACCCTGTTTTCATTTAAGCTTTTCAACTGTGATCTAAGTAATAAAATATGGAGGGGGCGGGCGTGTGTGAGATTTACATGTGATGATTTGGGAGATCTCGCTGCTTTAGAGGCTTGTAAGGCGCCGCGGTGCCAACTGCTCCTGCTGCTGCCTCGCCGCGCTTGGCAGCGCCTGCCCCGCACAGGCTTTTGGTTTTTCCAGAGCCGCTTTCCAAATGCTGATTCCTGCCCTCGGCTGTTGTCGCTGTGATTTATTCTGGGTGCGGGTGTGGGGGATCTGCCAGGCCCGCGGCAACCTGCTGCCCTGGCCGCCCGCGCCCTGCCCGCTCCTCGAGGCCAGCCAGGTGCCCTGCAAGTGCAGACAGTGGTCCCCTGAGCCCTGCTCAGTGTGGGAGCAGCATCAGAAGACACAAACGGGGATTTTCTTTGCCTGAAACAGTGTAGGACACCCCTTTGCTGCCTCGGTACTTGGCAGCGTTTGAAGAAAGGGGTCCGTCTGTCAGTGCTGCCCCCAGCCCCACGCAGCCTGCGTTACCCACGGGTGGGCAGCGTGGCCATGGGGTGGTGCACCCTTGGGACAGACCCTGCTCACAAACTATGCGCGCAGGGAGGCGGCTGTGGGTTTTTTCTGCAGGATGGCCACCTACACCAAAAGGTGTAGAAAGGAAAGCAGAAGCCAGCATCTTGCCACTGAGGTCCTCCCCTCCCCGTTCCTCCTGAGCCACCGCGCGGGCAGTGGGCATCCCTCCCGCCACGGTGGGCAGGCAGGAGGAGGAGGGGGGAATGGGAAGACCACGGGGCAAAGACTTGCGTGAGGCTGCAGACGGTCGGGACCACCTTCCCGTTTTGCTGGCCTGAGCCGGAGCTCTCGGGAGCTTGGTTTGGAGCAAGCCTCCCACTTTGTCAGTCCCCTCGTGCTGCAGTGTAATTATAACAATACTTCCCAGGTCACGAACAGTTCGGCCGGGCACGGCACTAATTGGAACGGTGCATTTTGCTGCAAGCCGCTAATAAGCACGCCAGCACAGACCAGGAGGCACTCGTCCCTCGGTGTCCCCGTTTGTCCCCCAGCTGTTTCCGAGTGCTCCGGCCAGGGCACCACCGCAGGGCAGGCTCTGCCCCGAAGACCCGTGGCAGCGCGCTGTGCCCCGGCTGCACCGAAGCACTCCTGCGGTCACTTGCGCCCCTGTTTTTAACCCTTTTCTCCCCTCGGCCGGGGAGCGGCAGCGAGATGGCGGTGCGGGGCTTCCTCCCACCCCGGGGCAGAGATTTTTTTTCCCCTGAGCGACGACGGGGCGTCCTCAGCGCCTTGCCTTCCCCCCACCTCCCTCCCGCTTCCTTTCCGCAACCTCAGAAACGACAGCCGGGCCGGGGATCCCCCCGGGCCGGGGTAGCCTTCTCTTCCGGGGACCCCCTTCCCCGAGGCGCGTGGCTGTGTGACGTCACAGAGCGCGGCCGTGACGTCACGCGCCCGTCCGAAAGCCGGATCAGAAACGGTCCCCGACCCGAGCGGGCGGGAGGGGACGGGAGCAGGGGGCCGGAGAGGGGCCGGGGTAAGGCCGGCGGCGACGGCGGCGGCGGAGGCTCGGGTCCCGCGGGCGCGCGTTGGCAGGGGGCAGGGAGCCGCG
>VXAA01005900.1:133895-185689 GCA_013399115.1 Anseranas semipalmata | reverse complement strand
CCCCCCAGGTCTTCCCTTCCAGCTGCACTGTGTGCCCCCAAGCGGGAAGTCCTGCTTCTGGCTGTCCTGGCTGGGGAAGGGCCACAGACAGTCAGGCAAGTGAGTGTGCTTTCCCTCCTTGCCTGCTAGGAGGAGATGCCCGCATCCTTCAATCTCATTCATAAGTACAGCGGAAATATTTTCACTTCGTCTTTACAAATCTTCAGGTCAAAAAAAAAAAAAAAAAGCCAATAATGGGAGATTTCAGCACAAAATAGGACTTGTTCAGGAAGTTGTAGGGAGCTACTCATTTCCCTTTTGAAAATAGGCTAGAACGGAAACAGTTACATTGCTCTGATAATAATCATCACCTGCTACACAGACATTCGTGTTTCCATACACACCATGCGCAGTGGCTCACGTAGCGGCCGTGCTTCGGGGCCTTGCAGCAATGATCATTGCACGGTGTAGCCAGGCACGGGGAGTAATTGTTTCGCTCGCAGGTACAGCCCCCCTGAAATGACTGGCAGTTGTGTTGCAGTAAGAGGTATAAAGTTGACTGCAAATCTTTATAAATCAGACTTCTTTGTTTCCCTTGCCATCTGGTACTCTCTTGAAATGCGTGGTTAAATGCTATCAATTGCTGAGTGATGCTATCTCGGGTCTGGATGCTGCAAAGATTTATGCATGGCGAATAGTCTCATTTCCTTACCGGGAGCTGCTGCTAGGTGCATAAAACGAGACACACGTTTGCACGATGGGACCTCAGTGCTCTGCCTAACACATTATGTGTCACTTTGCGAGGGACATGAAGATATCAAAATAACGTGAAGTATTAGAAAAAAGAAGGTGGCAATCTAGAATTATTCTTCTGAGTGCTCCTTCAAAAAGGCAGTGCTATGAACTTCAGTTCTAGTAGCGTTGGCAAAAAGGGAAAATTTTACACTTCAGTACCTCATTGTGGAACTATTGCACTAGCAAAAACACTATCGCTTTGACAAAAATAATATTAATGTCTCAGAAAATGCCAATTATAACTGGAAGATGCAGTTAAAATAACTTCTCTTGCTTTTTAAAAATATACATGAAAGGTTTGCTCAGACTTTTAAAATATGATTGCATAAACACTGTCCATTCAATGCCGCAATTCAATATGAGTAGTTTATTGGACTATGGCTTTTAGAATATTCCCATATTTTTACATGAGATTTAAAACATACATCCAGAATACATGTCTGGAGAATCTCACATTAATGACATATTGAGGAGTTACTTCTCTTCTTCCTTCATAAGTGCCACAGAACAAGCATACAAGGGAAAATATCTGGTGGTGTTTTTTGCAGTATTTCTCTCATGGCAGCTTTGATGAATCCTGGTTGGGATATTCTGTGTTAGCCCCTACAAAAGCATCAAGGGAGTCATGGCCATGACTCCACAGAGTTTTATGATTTATGTAAGGTGTAGCATAAAATTAAAAAGAGTCATGGAGGGCTGCATTTATCCCTGCTAGACCCCCGTGACTACTGGATTTACACCGAAGCTGAATTTGAGCAGCCTTATTTCTATGAAACGTAATATTTGAAAGAGTTGTGCAAACCAGCACATCTATCTTCATTTACAGAAGCACACCATCAAAAAGAAACCCCAGATGTTTCTTCCATCATTGGGGCGCAATGCTCTTTTAATCCAGGAATACTATAGCATCTGTACGAGAGGTAAATGCATGTGTCTGGCAGCAGCAGTAATTCCCGAGCCTCTAAGAACAAAACGACACACACCACACCTCGACTATTAAGGTGCCCAGACAGAACGGGACTGCAATCCAGATCAAAATTCCTATTCTCAGAGCGAGAAGGAAAGCGCCAGGCTGAGATCTCAGTCACACTGGACACATCCAAAATAGCTTCCCCGAAGCTCGTGCTCTTTCAGCGGAGGCTGGTATAACCAAGAGCAGATTTGGGACTGGGCTTCAGTGTCTGGCGTAAAGTTTTGCGTCTCTTCCAGGAGGGACGCATTGCAAAGGCATCAAGCAGGGTCTCTGGTGACTGCTTTTCTAGTCTAATCACACAAAACATCACTGGAGAACCAGGTGTCGGTGGGTGATCTCTCCGGGTTACACACCCGCATGCTTGCTGACCTGTCTCGTATCTCCACTCTGCTTCCCTCTCTCGGCGCTGCCCCGTGGTGTTCGCGCCCCGTGGGCCCCACAGCTCCTTGCTGTCGTCGCGGCGGCTCTCTGCCGGTGTCCCGCCCTGGCTGACACCTTGGCACTGGAAGCACTGGGGGAGGCAAAAGACACTTCTGAAAATCCCTTTGAGTTTCCACCACAATGTCATTTAGGGAATGAATGGATGTTTTTTTGTTGTTGTTGCTTTTCACCTGGCTGCCAACCTTCGAAAAAGTCTTCAGCAGCTGCCTGGATATGATGTTGGTCACAGTAATATTGATAATAAGGCTGTAGCCCTTCTCCACATGCTTTTCTTTCATCTAATGAACCTCATTCCAGTACGTACAATATTGCAGTATGTACCATCCATCCAAAGGAACTTTTGCAGGACTGTGGCAAACCAATCCTTCTGTGAGATAAATAAGTAAACATGCAGCCCTGTTTTTTACTATTATTATTAGGACAGAATCTGCATATCACATTTTCCACTATTTTATTTTCATTAGTTTTGCTCTCACCCAGTTGGTTGATGTTAAGTTAATTTCATCTCCCTCAGCAATCCTTTGGCTTACCCTCTGTTCCTGGGTGCAATGGGACAGCAAGGGGGCTCTTCCATCTTCAAATTCTTTCAAGGAAGTAGGATTTTGCAGGAATCATAAATCATCTTGTTTCTTAGTAAGCAGTAGCAAAAGCTGGTGCAAATTCTGGGCTGACTTACTCCTGAGCAGTCCAACAAGGTCTTCAGGAGTCCTCAAGGCAAATGTTATTGCAGCTTGCAGTCCAACAGTCCAAAGTTTTCTGCTTCCCGAACTGCCAAAGCAGGAAACCAAAAAAGCAATATAGTTTGAAAAAGCATTTTATGTTTTACTCCAATTAGATTCCAATTCAGAATCCAATAATTTGTCCTATTAATATGCTATTAATATGCTACATTTTCATTTGTATTATTACCGCAGTGCTTGATTTATTTTATTTTAAATTTTGCTTTAGATGTTCTTGTGAAATAAAAAAGAAAAATGGCCTTATATTCCTTCCAGAAAGAAATATGAATGGCCATATTGTAGAAGAGCAGCTTTTTGCAATACTAGGATTAATATACTGGTCATGTGCTGCTATGGATTTAATAGTATTCAGATCCATACAGGCATATCAGGATTACTGGGGGAGGAGCACTGGTTGATTTGTTCCCTTTTTGAAACCCTGGCCACTCTTAAGCACTGAAGCAGAACAAATTACAACAAGTTTGAAGAGGCTCTTCAGAAGCAAAGCCAGAGGGTCAATATTTCTTGATGCCGATATAAGTACTTGATGCTCTCTGGGAATGACTGAGCTGCTGTAAAGTACGGACACAGGGAAGTACTTCTATTACCGTTCTCCTTGCCTTTTTTTTTTTCTTTTTACTTTTACAGAAGAACTGTATGATTGTTGCTTTGTACAATAATGAGTTTCATCACACATTTTTTTCAGGATATTCAGTTCTTGGGAGGTTTCAGAGACAAAGGTTTTCCCACTGTGGCTTGTATGTAAATCGTTGATTTTTTTTTCCCACTCTCCCTCCCTGGGATTTTTGGAGATCACAGTAGTGTAACAGGACCATCATAAAGGGTGGCTGGCTTTTGGCAGCTTGGCTTATTTCTCTTTGTAGCAAGTCAGACCCAGAGCAGTAGGCTCACGACTTTTAAAGACCACGTGGATAGACAAGGTACCGCTTGGGGCTGGTTGAAATTAGTGACAAAACTCTCCTGGGCTCTTAAGGAGCCAGGAACAGCCCATCACAGCCCCGCTCACAGCTCGAGCCGGGTGAACAACCTGTCTGGAAGAGCCCCTGGCCTTGCAGCCTCTTCTCAGTCCACACGCCTGGCTGTTGTCCAGGACTGAGGAGTGGGGGGAGATGCTGAATCTTTTGATCTCTTAGAGATCTGCATTTTGCAGCAACATACACCAGTGCCCAACAGCAGGAAAGCACCCCAAGGTACCACACCACAGATATATCCTAAAAATCTCTTAAGTGGATTTACCTAACTTACCTTCATCGTCAACATACCTTGTTAAAATTGCATTTGGGATAAGTTTCCAGAGTGAGTGCTTGCTGCCTCGTGCTTTGGTAGAAAGCCTCTCTTGTAAACGCTGACTTAAGGTTATTTCACAATGATCGAATAACTACTACTTCCTCCTCATAACATAAGACTTAAAATATGACTCATCTTGTCATACTGATATGCAGGATGCAAAGAGTTGGCATGGGAAGAATGAGCCCAAAATAAACCAAGAGTACCAGGCAAAAATCACTCTTGCTAAATTTAATTGCTTTTATGTATGAGTCACACTATACTACCCTCTCGTTCTTTTCTATACACGGCACTTCAGTGATGAAATATTTCAATGTGTAATGAAATGTAGCATAAAGAAATCTTTATCACGAGATGGTGGGAAGCTGCCGGTTTTGTAAGATGCTGCAGTGGGACCATGGGCTGATCCATCCCGATCATTACGTGTTTGATTTCAGAGCTCCACTAAATCACGCAGCAGTCAGGTGACTGCTGCTTCAGCTGAGCGGTCTGGAGTCAGTTTGTTAACGGCATTAGAAAGTGGATGGGTGCCAAGCCACCCTTTCTGGTTTACTATAATGATTGCTGTGTCAATATGATGAATATAAACAAGTAGCCTTGGAAGAGAATGAAAATTACTTACTCTTCCCTGCCAGCTACATTTTTGGTCTTCTAACCTGTCATAGTAAACTACATGGTTTTTAAAGTTCTGTGTTTGGCATTTGAGCGCTGATCCAGGGCTCACTGTATTATTTTTTTTTTTGGTGGAGCCCTGTTTCATGTAAATGTGATTTTAAGTAAAGTCAAAGTGACAAGCTTTAAGTGCCACTGCTAACTTCTGGGAAGGACTCTGAACTGAAGTTTTGTTTCTCCTTCAACAGATAGTGTTTATTTTTCTCATAATCACCCCAGAAGAGATTATCGATCCAGAATAATCAGCCAAACACTTCTGTGAGATTTAGGCAGCCTTTGGTGCAATAGGCAGATGACAAGACTAGGGCCAGAGTCCAACTGTAAGGCCCACAGCTTGGCTTTCCAGTAGGCAGGGTAGCAAGTGTTGATGAAACATATGTTAGCTGGCTTTGCAGGTTACATAAATTAAACAGTGTGATTGTTCCCAGGTCAGAAGATGGCAGCAGCAGTCTCCAGCCTCCTTTGTGCACACTTCCACAGCACAAAAACGTGAGCAGGGCTGTGGAGTACCCCGATATTCTTCACATTCTCCTTCTCAAGCAATGCCACGCTGCTTCCTCCTTGCAGAAGTCATGTCAAAATACACTTATTCCTACAAAGAGCAAATAGCATTTTTAAGACCTGATTTATCATTAGATAAATATTGTGAGAGTGCAAGTAGCTTGCCTCTGCTCTTGCTCATAGTTAGGTTATGGTGAGGTCACTCTGTCAGTACTGTATTTCCTATTTCGTATATTTTTAAGTCACAGTACGGTCAAGGCCAGCATTTCCTCATGTACAGTTTCATGCAATGTCACTGCACATACATGGCATCCCAGCACGGCAGGCGTATCCAACCATGCCATGATTTTTTGCCTCTGATACCTAAAGCTTTGTGAAATCCTCATGTTCAAACCTGACTTTGTGCCGACTGTGTATGCCAGAGGGATACCAACGTGTCCATTTTGCAGTGTCAAACTCTAGAAAATGTTCTGCAGCTGAGAATTAAGAAAATCTGTAACTTCCCTTCTGTAGTAGTCACCATGCAAGGAACTTGTATCTTTGGTGTTTTTTAGGATTTCCATGACAGAAGGAGTTTGTAAAAGTTGCTACTCTGTAGAGCAAATAGCTGTTTTCTGCCATGACTTGATGTGTGCTGTGGTCGGTGTCAGACTGTCCTGATAGTCCTGATACCCACTCACTGCTGGTCTTCATGCCCTGATAAAGCAAAAGGAAGAATTTAGGCTTTTATATAACCAAATGCAGAATAGGTTTTTCTGTTCAGCAGTTTTATTGTAGCTTACATAAATGTCAAAGGCAAATTACCTAACATTACTTATTAATTTTAATTGAGGATGTTAGTAGTATATTAAAGATTTGTATTGGAAGTTCAGGGCATTATCTTTAAAAAAGGGAAGATGAATATAAAATGAATATTTGAGGACACCTTAGTTAAAAGTTTGTTAATAAATTGTTGAGGGTTTGCTGACACTTTTGAAGGACGGAAAGGCTGAACCTGCTGAGCTGTCTGAGGTTCCTGCTCCTCTCAGTGACAGTTTCACCGACTCCTGGTGCCCCATGGTTGAGAGATGTTTCCCTCATTTGCTGTTTTCTTAGGGCACACATAAAACTCATGTAAACTGTATGAGTTAGATTTGTTTATTTGCGTTGTTTTCAAGGGAAACTAATACATTCATTTTTAAGCAGGTGTCAAACTGGTTTGCCAATGCAAGACGTCGCCTTAAGAATACGGTCAGGCAACCAGACCTCAGCTGGGCTTTACGAATAAAACTGTACAACAAATATGTTCAAGGAAATGCTGAAAGGCTTAGTGTGAGCAGTGATGACTCGTGCTCTGAAGGTTTGTTGATGCTTTTTTTTAAATCAATTTTACAGTGATTAAAATATATTTAGAAAGTATCATATACCATAAATTAGCTCTGATTTGTTACACCATACCCTCAGTGGAGCCACCTCTACTTCTTGTGAATTAGGTGTCATTTATGACTCCCAAATACTACTGGGAGCAGTTGCAAAACACTTGTGAAATGGGATTGTGTAGGTTATTCAAGGGTGACAGTCTGGTTGCATTTTATTTGTCTGCTTTGTGTAGCTTTGCTACTAGAAAGATAATTGCTAGTTCATTCGATTCTACTTTATTATTCTGCTTTAAAGGAAAAAAAATATTTCATTTGTCAGTTTAAGGAAATGAGAAGTCTCTGGACAGTTATTTTCCTAGATGGAAGGGCTACATCAATATCGCATCATCGAGAGAATCTGAGTAACTTCAGTGGGGCTTATTGTGTGCTCAACCAAATATTACTGTATTTAGTTTGTATTTTACCAGCAAACATTTGCCTTAAAGATTCTCTGAAAATCTCCCTTTTGCCCAAATTAACAAATGTAGGAATTTTTAAAGTAGTACCCTGTATTTTTTAGTAGTACATTGTTACTAATCATGTTTGGGGGTGCTTTTTAGCTGCCAGTTGTGAGGAAAAAATGTTACAGAACATTGCACGAAATGTGTATGTGAATTTTTAAAAGAATATGTTTCAATTCGTACTCAGTTTCAATTCTATTTGTTCCCATTTCAGTTTGTTCTCACATTTCTTTGGTATGCGCTTTCCTTTGAAAGATTGGTTGCAGGACAGCTAAAAGAGTACAGTTTAAGCAAATAGGCTTAAATATGCCCTACTATTCAGGAGAAGCAAATTTCAAGTTATGATAATAAGAATTAAGTTTATTCATCCAGATATTGAAAGGCTTATCATTGATTTAGGGCACTTCTCTCTTTTTTTTTTTTTTTCCTACCTGCCCTGTCTTGCTTATGAACAAGTCAGCCCCAGAGACTGTTTTCTACAGCTCATTTATTTGTAATAGCCGGAACATCTGAGAATCCTGCGAACTCCTGTGAGCAATGTGTGAACAGACAAAAATGAAAATAATCGGCTAATGTTGAAGTCTAAAATTATTTGTCTAATTTTAGTTATATTTTTAGCAATTTAAAACATGTAGAGAATGTCTTTTGTTAAATATTAGGTATTTGATGTATTATTGTATCTTTCTTCCTTTGTTTTCAGATGGAGAAAATCCTCCAAGAAACCATATGAATGAAGGGGGATACAACAAACCAGTTCATCACACTGTGATTAAAACTGAAAGTTCAGTCATAAAAACAGGAGTGAGACCAGAAACAAGTGCCAATGAGGATTATGTGTCACCCCCCAAATACAAAAGCAGCTTACTGAATCGTTATCTAAATGACTCATTGAGACATGTCATGGCTACTAACGCAGCTATGATGGAAAAAACAAGGCAAAGGAATCACTCTGGTTCATTTAGTTCCAATGAATTTGAGGAGGAATTGGTGTCTCCGTCGTCATCAGAGACAGAGGGCAATTTTGTCTACCGGACAGGTAAGGGATTCTTTCTGCATCATTTCTAGTACAGCTTTGGTGGTTGGTGTCACCTGGAATGGGTGTCACCTGGCTGGGCCTTTTGTGAGAGCGGGTAACTCCTGTCCATCCTCTCCTATAAGAGTGGGTAACTCCTGTCCATCCTCTCCTATGAGTGGGTAACTCCTGTCCACCCTCTCCTATGAGAGTGGGTAGCTCCTGTCCATATGTTTCTATGAGAGTGGATAACTCCTACCCATCCTCTTATAAGAGCGGATAACTCCTATTGACCCTCTCGTTCACTGAAGAAGTCCTCTCTGCAGGACTGAAGCTCCATGCTGTTACTGACTGCTAAACGAAGCTGCTTTGCATTTTAAATGGAGCTGCAGGGTGGAGTTTTTAAATGACACTTGCTGGCCTGTTTGCCAGCACTAAGGCAAGCCTAAAGAAGGAGAAGACTCTCGAGCATTCTGGTACAATAAGGGAGGACTGGAGGGGGGCTAGAGCGAAGCACCCTGTGGCCCCAGCTGGAAGGAAGAGGACTTTGCCTTTTCAAGGTGGCTGTTTGTGGCACCTGTGTGAGCCATATGCCCCTTGATAGAGTGCACACGACTTTCTTCCCCAGTTGTACATCCTGTTCGCTGTCCTCAGGGTGCCTTCTCCATTGTGTTGCCCTTGTCTCATATGGTTACATGGATTAGTTTAGAATGATTTCTGCACCACTCTCCAGGCACAGTGCACTGAGCTAAGGGGCCACAGACTTGGCCATTAAATATCTTGGTTTAATGTTTTTGAGAGGTTACACATAATTTATAACTTTAATCTTATCAATAAAAGTGTAAAAACATGATTTATATCATGCATTGTGTTACCAATCAGAGGAAGGCGCATGGGGCTGCCTGGTTCACGCCAGCAAATTGCTGTAAATCAGGGCAAGCTCAGGACCTGCTCAGGTCCCTGTGGGGCAGCGAGTGCTGGAAGGCTCCTCTTACAAAGCTTGTTCCGTATTTCTCTGGGGACATAAGGCAAATGCTGTCCTCTCGTCTTTGAAAAAACTGAAGTTCTGCTTCCAAAGCTCTGGAGGTCTCCATCAGCATCTCACGGTTTCCACCCATCACAGCAGCCCTTTGCATCGTCCCTGTGGGAATGGCCCTTTCTCAGGCATCATCGCTTTGGGGATGGACGGATAGACTTGCTGCAAAGTGCTGCAGGGCTTCGCACTGAATTTGCTATAGCTTTAGATGTTGTACTTGGTTCCTCATGGCTTCCCTGGCAGGCAGGCTGGGGTGCACATCCCCTTTGCAGCCTCTCAAGTCTGCAGCCTTTGCCTGCCTCCTCTTTCCAAGCTTATTTCACATGATTTTTGTCCCTGCAGAGGGGCTACCAGCTTTTCAGAAGGCTGAATGCTCTGGTGGGGGTAGGAGGACATTGGTACGTGCAGGTTGTCACGGGATGACCGAGGCAGGAGTGGAGGCTCCAAAGAGAAATGGGATCTTGTAGGGAGCAAGAACAGTGCATGCACGATGAATACATTTCAAAATTAACTCTCTCTATTCATTTAGGGTTTTTTTTCAACATACCAAATGCATTTGGTCTGCATTATGTGTGTGTTGTCTGCCAAGTTTTATTTTTAAGTGAAAAGTTACTCAAGAACAGATGCAGCAGCTCAGATACGTAAACTTCTGTTTTTCTGTACTTTTATACCATAACTTAAAAATGGACACAGTGACTTTTTAAAAATTGTAATAAATTTGCTACTGGATTAAGTTCTGCTTGCCAAGTTTCAAGCTGCACTGAAAAATACGGTCTTTAATGAGAAGGCTGAGACAGGCATGCTGTAACTGCAGTGGGTTCACAAGCTGGGCTGGAATGACTGAAAACCAGTATATTTGTCCTTAAAGTTCATAACTGGCATACCTGGAACTCCTCTTGAGATCGTATTTAAGTCACTTCTTAAACATCTTTGTTAACATTTTGAAGTGCCAGGGCCTCTGGTGAGAGCACACCAGCAGCTTTCAGGATATAGTTTTATTCTTTTTACACTCCCAAAGCAGACAAGCAGTAGCCTGCCGATAGAAAGAAAAAGGTCATGCGCACGCTATATATTATTTGTGATATCCTACCCATATGTGTGTGCACATGCAGGAAATAATAGGTACAGTAGACTTTTTTCAGCTACAAGGTTACAACCCCACTAATGATTTTCTGATGATGTTGTAACATGCAGGAATTGACTCCTTCATGAAAAAGTAGGTATTTTCAAGTTACCATCCCTTCATGAAGCCTTTTTAGAAATAGATGAAATTATACAAATGATTGTTAGATAGGAAAGGATAAAATAAGGACATTTTATTTTTGTTGGTTTTTTTTTTTTTTTTCTGTGTAATTTGAACACCTGGGATGGCAGCTCTCAGTGCAGTCATGCAGCATACTTGTGTCTGTGTTCTCAAAAATAGCTGCAATCCAGTTTGGTTAAGCAAAATAACAGCGTGTGTCCAACTGTGCCACTCCTGGTAGCAGCAAGTGGATTTTTAAGTGAGGTATCAGCACTTACAAGGAGCTTGCCTCTGCAGTGCTTTGTTACATGAAGCAGCTAACTTTTAACACAAAGGGGCTAAAGCAGAATTTTGAAGTTCCTAATAGATGTTTTAGTTTATGAAGACATTTTGAATAGGATGTCAAAAAACAGAGGGTGAAACTTGATTGACATTTTATTTTTGAGAAACGTTTGGCAAGATTGCTGTGCTCCTAGGAGCAGGAAGTCGTTTGTTTTGAAGGAAATTCTTTATTGTGCTTTCCTGGAAAAGCAGCTTTTTGCAGCAGATCGTGAGCAGAAAGTTTACTGGCAGGGTCTGCTCCATGCTATGGGCCAGGCTCTGATTTCTGTCACTTCAGTGCCTGCAGTGCTTGGGGTCAGTGTGGCCACAAGCGGCTCAGTAGCCTGCACCAAATTAGCAGGATATGAGTGCAGCGTCCAATGACAGAAACAAGAAATTGCAGTTTAAAGTTTATAAGGAAAACGGGTAGTACAATTTCCCCTTTCAGTCATTAACATGCTTATAAACACTGGACCATATGCTTCTCTGGGTTCATGCAACTGGGAAATCCCATGTAAAGATCAAGGACAGGCTGTATAACTGGTTGCCTCACTTTGTACCTCTGCACGATTATTGTGAGCTCGTGAGAAGTGGCTTTAGTGCTGGAGCGGGAGCAGCAAACACCGCATCTCCATCCCTGCACACACGGTGTCTGCTCCGGTGCCTCCCCCAGCCCTGTACTCCCGCTCCGGCTGTGCAGCTCGTGCAGCAAGGGTGCAGCCGGGCGATGCGGTGCGGGATGCGGGGGGATGCGGTGCGGGATGCGGGGGGATGCAGTGAAGGATGCAGGGGCACATGGTGCAGCCAGCTTAGAAAGAACAGACGAGAAAAGACTGTGAGTATACTCGGATATGTCACATATGTAAGCGTTTCTGTCGTAAGCTGATACGCTTATATATATAATGTGGCATACGTGAATGTGTTCACTTAAGGCAGAAAATTTCAGTTCAGATTAATCCTTGTGCAGGTATAATATATAAATATATATAATTGGTCAAATATGCCTTAAACTGACCACTGAAGGGCTTGGTTCAGTATTCTTGTTTAGTTAAAAATCCATGTTAGAGAACAAGTTTTCATTAACTCCTTGGCAGGCTTTCACTCACAGCAGGTTCTCCATATGACATGAATAACTAAAACCAGACTTGCCTATCTCTATTTGTTGCACAAATGCACTTTGAAATAACAGCCCGACTGCAACAAGCACTCCAGAAATATATAGCGAAAAGATCTAATAATGTTTGTAGTGAGGCTGGATGTAAATCTAAAACACCCACATCAGTCTTTGGTTTATGGATCACTAAAATGCCGAGTTTTTTTCTGTAATTAAGGTCAGCGCTCTACAAGTCCTGTATCGTTAGTCACCTGCGGAAACAAAATGTTCTGCATTGTTATAGTTCAAGGAAATGAAAAACCCCAACTTTCTGGGATATCGCTGTCTGGTGAGTTGTGTTGTGTAAACGAAAGCAAAAATTAAAATGAGAGAGAGAGAAAGAGAGTTGAAATGACAGAACAGGGAGTTTTCTAACTTTTTTATGCAGGCAGATTTTCATTGATTTCACTTTATATGTTACTTAGCACAGCAGAAAAGACAGAACAAATAAAAATTGTGAGGAAACTAAAGACTTGCAGGCCTGGGAAGGAGGGTGGCTTTAAAAAAAAAATCTTGAATGACTGGTTGATTTTTGAAGATGTTTGATCTCTATTTTTAGACATTTATACTCAGGAGTGTGTTTAGTTTCTGATGTTTTCATTACTGCTGCCTTCTTCTTTCCTCTCGCCTTTTTTTTTTTTTTTTCTTTCATTTGGATCCTGCAAAGTTTGTGATTTATAAAGCATGATCCTGGGATGCTTATTGCAGCAAACTGAGCATCTCTGAGGAGGGACTCAGCATGCTGCAGGATCAGGCCCACATTCATACAGAGCACTTAGACATAAGGGTGTAGGCATTCACATACGCACTATGCAGACACAAACTAGAACAGCCCTGTGGTTTTGTGTGGTCCTTGCCAAATTTTCCTCTCAATTTAACATTTTTAGAAATTAACATGTAATTTAAAAATGAGCTATAAAATTTAAAAGCATAATATGAACACAATGGAACCTGTTTTCAGAAACGACTCAAGGGACTAGCAAAAGCTGCGAGCATTAGTGACTTTTGCAAGTTTGTTCTAAACGGTGCTGGAGACCTTGGGGATACTTTAAAATAAATGCAAACCTGGGAGAGCTGAAGGAGGTCCTTGTTGCAGATCCTAATGTTCTCCAGAAGTGAAATTGAAAAGTAGAATGTCGAGTACGGTATTAAATGCACAAAGCAGCGCAACTGCAATTTGAAGGCTGCACATTTAAGATTATATTTCTGCAGGAATTTTATTATTACATGACCAGATTCGTCAACACTGAAATAGTGTGGAATTAGAATGGAGGAGGGGATTGCTTTTAATTTGCTGTTCTGTTGTTTTTTCCTAAAGAAAGGTTAAAAGGAAACTGCTTTGCTACAGGGACATTGTCAGGTTTAATATATATAATGATAGCCCAAACTTGAGAATTTTAAAGATCCTGCCTGCTCCCCTCCCAATTAAGTTGGTTGTTTGCGTCTTGCATTTCTTTCATCTGAACAGTGAAAATCAAACAAGCTTTTCTTTCTAGTTTTTCTTTCTAGCCCCCTTTAGTTTCTTGATTTCTCAACATTTGACTTGCCAGGATTGCAGGATTATTTCCACATGACAGAACTTTTTTTTTTCTTTTTGTGGAAATGTATCGGTTTCAACCAGAATGTCTCAGGTGGCAGAATGGAGGAAGATCGTGCCGCGCCGGGCGGCTCAACCGAGAGCGCAGGGGCTGAGCATCCTCCCCAAAGCCTGGGCACGGGGGCTGCCGCAGCAGGGGAGAGCTTCCCCTTGTGGGGGGGGAAGCTCCTCAATTATTAACTTTTCTGAGCCATTTCTCTCCACTCCGTGTCCTGAAACGGGCAGTTTTGTGGGATAAGGGTGTACTTGCTTTCTCACAAGTGCCGGGTGCAAACACTGTGCATCCTTGTTTCATGCATTTGTTTTCAGATGTAGATGGTTATGCATGTTTTGGGCTCTCTTGTTTCTTGTTGTTCTTCTTGTTTTTTTGTGTGTTTTTTTTTTCTTGTTTTCTTTTTTTTATAAAACCCAAAGTATTAAAGATTCTGGAGAGTGGGTCATGCGTAGGGCTTCTGATAGCAACATGTTTGTGGATATGATCGGGTGTCATTGCAGTGGAGATGCCAGGGAGCAGGGGAGGTGCACGTGCACCTCTGCTGCTGGTTTTCCTTCTGTTGATGTCACAGCGAATTTTCTGTGTGCTTCGGTGAAACCGAGCTCGCACCAGCTGTTTGGCTGCAGAGGATTTTCTCCAGCGCAGCTTGCTTCAGGGCAGCAGCATGCACACCCGGCGGCTCCCGACAGCATTGCAGAGAATGAGATGCTTTCGCGTGAGCGATTTGGAATGGAAAAGATGACAACATCTGACCAAAAAATCAGTGAGACCAAAGAACCAGGGGGTCGGCTGTGTTTCCATGGCCACAGGCTTCTGCTGCCCGTGCCCTTACAGCAGCTTGCTGGGGCTTTTCTGAGACCATTAATATTTCCCCAATGCAAATATTCACAGCAGCAGCCAAAAAAGCAACACACCCCTGTGCTTGCCCAGGACCTCTCTTAGACACAGCAAGGAGAATGAACGGTGCTGTCACCAATTGCTAACAACCGTATATTTTAATATTCCACTTTAAAGAGTTAGCAAATGCTCCAGGCCAAGCCTCAGGACTCACTCATTTAGTGAAGGTGTGTTCAAGGAGAAGAAAATATTCATCCCTATTTCCCCATTGTTCAAAACGGCTTCAAAATTATGCTTGCTCTTAAAACCTGGGGCCAGCCCAAATGTGAATGTTTCAGGAAATTGTGTGTGTGGAAAAGTACACGAACATAAATCAGAGTGTTTTCCAGTTTAAGCTGTAGACTACATGACTAATAATGAATATAATAGGGAAATTAGTAAGAAAACTAGCAGCTAATTCAATGAATATTTAAAGACTGTGTGAAACTGCAACTTGGGAAAACTGATTCAGTGAAACGGATGTGCTTTCTTCTGCCCTTCCACTGCCGGAGCAGGATTTTCCCCGGTAGCCAAATTTCTGTGCGGGTTGCTTATACCAGAAACGCCAGGCTCACACGCTGCCTCGCCAGCATGGCTTTGGCGCTGATGCCAGGGACCCTGGTCCCTGCAAACGCCGGCAGCTGCGGCTGCCCCTGCTGGGAGTGGTGGCGGGCTCTGCAAAGGGAGCACTTTCCTCCCAGATGGTTCTGGGGAAGGTCCCTTGTAACCACACATTTAACTTTATATATCACTGCCTGGAAAGTGATTTGGAGTGCACAGCCGTGCCCAGAGGCAGATGGCCCCAGCACTGCGCTGTGAAAAGTGCCCATCCTGCGCCCTGGGGCTCTGCACCGCGTGGCACCTGCACCGAGAAGAAAGAGAAATTGCAGGGACAAAACCCGTCCTTTTTTTGCCCAGTGAGTTACTTTTACATATGAAATCCATCTCCTTCACCGGCAACCACTGTCTTCGGTGCCACATATTAATGCAGTAATCTGTATGCAATACACTGAATGTGAGTGGGAGGGAAGGGGTGCAGCAAAGCCAGGCGCAGGCTGTGCTTGTCCCGTCCTGTGGCAGTAAATGTGAAGGAATGGGGAGCCCGTAAAAGTTTTCACTTCTCTCTGGAAAAATGTCTGAATTGAAACTTCATACCTGGCGTGGCGTTCCTGCATGCTCCAGCATCCCTCCTCTGCTTGGGGTAAATAACGCGGCTTTGGGTAACCTTCTGGTGCATCCCGCTTGGAGCGCGGGCTGTCCCACACGCGGTGTTACGGTGCTGCTGTTCATGTTGCTGTAGTTAGGGCTGTATCTGTGTTTCCATTAGAACCCTTTTAATCCACAAATTTATGACCCAGCTGTAAAAATTCAATCCAGACTGAAACTTGGCACGGGCAGCGTTCGTTCTCCCATCTGTGGAAGGGATTTAAGCAGGTACATCCCAGGCGTAGCCATCTCAGCTAGGCTTGTAAATCTGGAGCATGATGACTGCTGAATAAAACTGTAAGCTTCTTCATAGTCCTGGAGTCTGAAATATTTTATGCTTATGATGAGACTTGTGAGAAGCAACTTGTTTGTGTTCGGTAGTATAGACAGTAAATAAAGATAATGTTTTGAGTTTTCCTGTGTTTGCTTACAGGCACAAGCACATGCATTTTCCTTACCAGGACAATATCTTGACATGGGTGGCAAATGCATGAACTTCTGCAGGATCTTGCTCCAAAACAGGGTCTGATCACTCTCAGCTAGCACAAGAAGCTACCAGCGCAAACAGAAGAATTTATCTGTTGATCGTAATTAAAGAAAAAAAAAGAGAGAAATAAAAAGACCAGGTTGTTTTGTCTGGAGTGGGATTTTTGATTGGGATTTTCTTAAAATATCTTCAAAACTTTTTCAGTATTGAACTGCAAAATTAGTTTTATTCACCATCACTTGTTCCCATTTTATTTTTTTTTTCTAAAAAGCTACAAGTTGGATGTTGCCTGACCAGATAGACTAGTAATCTTATCTGATCCAGCAAATCCTATTTCCCTTTGCAGGTTTGTGGTTTTTGAAAGTCATTCCGCAACTTAAAAAACTCCTTTATGTGTTTAACTGAATTTTTTTAGGTCGTTTGTCCATAATGTGAATACCAGAAACATAATGATGAAAGCAGTTTAGTGAGACCAGACTTCTGATCCTCCGTGCGCATTCACAGCGAAGCTCTCAGGAGGGCTTTGGCACAATTTGACGAGAGGGTTGAGGGGGACCTGGAATCTCTGCGTGGGCTGCAGATGAGGCCATGCCCCACCGCTCGGAAAACTCCTTGGTTGTGTTTTGAAAATGTGGGGAGTCTGTGGGTGTTGTGTATGAGATTTTTGCCATGTTGATGGAGCAGGGGGAATGCCTGTAGAAACACCTGTTCCCCCCAAATGTCCTTCATCTGCATCTCTAAAGTTCAATTTCTAATTTCTGATTATGCAAAAACAGAAAAGCAGAGCTGGATTCTGTTTCATTCAATCAACTTCACTCCAAGTGTAAAAATTGGGGTGGGAGATACAAGGGGTAGACATGGAAATTATCAGTGAGTCCTAAAGACTATTGAGGGTTTTTTATGCTTCATGGCATTAAAATGGCATCAGATAGCCATTTTAGATCTGTTAAAGGAGAAACGTGTCAGACAGTCAAAGCGGACAAAAGGCTTATATGATCTAAGTGAGTTTTATGTGAACTACAAAACAAAAGGAGCAGGAGTTTAAAGCAGGGAAGTAAGTTGGAGAAGTAAGCTGCATCGTAGAAAATCTGGAAAAAGTAAAAACAATTCAAACAGAAAGAAATCAGATAAACAGCTAGAGCTGGAACAGCTGAAAAGAAACACACAAAAATAGGTAAAGCAAAATTCCAGTGAGCCATGAAATGCATTTTCCTTAATTTTTCGCAGTGGCCTTGAAACCTGATGTTGGAGCCTCTATCTCTGTTCTTTCGCTGATGGCCAGAAGCTGAGGTTATGGTGACCAGATCGTTTGCTATGGCACTGACATTTCAAATTAAAAGGGATTGCCAAGACTCTCAGTTATGACACTAAAATATACCGTTATTTCTAAGGCCAGTTTTCAGTCCCTCCCTCATGCCTCCACATTGATTTAGGCAACAGATGCATGAAAAGCAAAGCAGCATTCAAAATAATCCCTTAGCTGAAGCTGGGGAAGGCTGGCTAGTGGTCTGTAGCCAAAATTCCTTAAATGTTACAATGTTTTACATTTCTAAATGTAAAAACTTTCTTTCCAATGTGAGGTACCAGCCAAACGTCTTAGTTACGGTATCTCAGAGTAAAAGCTGGCATGAGGCCTCGCGGTCGTTTGCGGGTATTGACAGATTTACACCATTGAAGATCAAGTTAAATGTTGTCGGTTTCTCCATCTCCCCTTTACTTTGTCAGGCTTTTTTCTCTCAGTTACTATTTGTCAGCTTAAATCCAGTTTGCTGGAAAAACGAAGGCTGCTCACGACCTGGCTCTTCAGGAGCGAATTGCCTCAAATTCTTTTTGCTCGCCAAGCTATTTTGTAATGCATTGCAAAACAGCAGCAGGATCGCTCTCCCTGCACTGCATGTACTTTGTGGGCTAGACACTGTGGTCAGTTATAATGAGGTCTGGGTGTGCTGGAGGATTCGTCTCTGCCCTTGACTGCAGGAGGAATTCCATCCCAAGTCCCTGCTCTTCAAGCTGCTGCTCCCATCCTGAGGAGGGGGCTGTGGGGCTGCCCCATTGCGGTTGAATCTGTGGGGAGCCTGGACGGTTCCCACCGCTCCGGTGTGCACATCGTGCCTCTGCTCCAGAGTATTTCTGACAGCTCTGCTCGGTTAACGCCGCCCAAGGGCAGGGGTGGTGGATTGCTTGTTACATGGGCATGCTCAAACTCATTGTCCTGCTTTTCTCACTTTTCTGGTGTTTAGCTGGTGTAGCTCATGGTTACTGCCTGGCTAATTCCCTTCCCTGGCGTTGCCTTCACATCGGCACTGGGTGGGTGCTGCATGAAGCCCGCGGCCCTTTCCCCTCAGCACCATCAGGAGGTACAGGTGTTAGGGCTTCCTAATTATTGGTGCTCAGTAGTACCGGATGGTTAGCGACACTTTTTGAAGTGGGGAGAAGCCAAAAAATGTGTCTTGCTCTGGCCAGCTCGAGGGACTGTAGTGATGCGTGTAGACCATACAATCTTTCATATACATATATTCATATATTCATAAATCTGTGAAATATATTCATCCTTCCATATGTATATACCTATCTATCTATCTATACACACATTTCCTTGGTGCTCAGTGGTAATCCCCGTGGAGCTGGGGCCCGCTGTCCTGCCGTTTTGCTGCGTTTCCTCCTTCAGCTTGGAGCTGAGCAGCCTGGCAGTGAACTTTGCAATGACAGGGGAAATCAGGCTCCCAGTTGTGTTATCCACAAATCATTAGATATCTCCCGTTCAAATCCAATACTTCACTGAAGTACTTGCTCCAGCTTGCCTAGCAAAACCCCGAATCCTGTTCGTGGTGGTCAGCAAAGAAGACGAGGCTGACCTGCAGGTAGTGATCCCAGTGGAGCTGATGTTTTATGCAAAGGCCTATTTGCTGGCCCAAACTTTGGCTAAACCAAAGTAAAGAAATGCTTGTTTAAACATTTTAAAGGAATTAAAATGTCAGGCATCTTTATAAGCCTGTTTTCCTTTTAGTACTGTCTCCCAGCATTTCTGCTGCTGTTTTCAGTCGTGATTGAACAGGACTGTGAGTGATAATAATTTCTCCTGGCTACAAGTGCATGTAAAAATTAATTTGTTTGTTATATTTGTTGTGGATCTCCATAGAGGAAAGATCACTAATATTTCTTAGTCCTCTATACCCCATTCAAAGCACTTACAGATTCATATCTCTGACTCTCTGCCCTGTTATTTCAAAAGGGGCTATTAATTACATCAGATGTCTGATTCAGAGTGCCTATAGCTTGACCTGGTAATTAATGGACAGGCACTCAGATGTTTTAAAATCAAGCCTTTTGAAGTGCTTGATGTTGGACCAAGCAAAAATCCAGTGTGCCAAGATCTAGTCTGTTTTTTGAGTGTTTTGGCCCCAAAGCACGCTACATGGTTTGACACACAAAGTTCATGTGTTTGCAAAGCTTTCCAAACTTCACTTGGTGAACTCCAGCTGCTTTCAGTGGGATCTTAGCTCACAGATCAAAGACTGTGACCCTCGGAGAATGCAAGTGCTCATATTTGGGTACTGCTCTTCCTTCATTCCTTGCACAAAATAGGAAAAATAAAGGCTTTATTCAGCCCCACGTTACTGCTGCACTTGCTGAGGTTTGAGGAGCTCTGTCATGTCTCTGCGGGAATTGCAGATGCTTGGAGACACTCCTTCCCTACCCAGAGCAGCAGCAACACCCAGCCCCATGTGAGCCCACCAAAGCCCTCTCCATCCTTATGGCCGCGTCCTCTTTCCATCCCGTTGTCCTGACTGCCTCCGCGCCGCATCTCCTGCGTGCAGAAATGGAGGTCTTGGCAAAAAGTCAGGTCTGGGTGAGGCTGAGCAAAGGGGAGCGGAGGGGGCTGTAACAAGGTGCCTGCAGCGGGTAGTACAGAGGGCTGGGTTCATGCTGCCCATCGGCCCCCACGTGTCTTTACAGCTGGATTATGGGTTTAGGAAAGTCAAATGCCCCAAGATCACAGAAAAAGTGTAACTGTTTATAGAGGAGAGGAGGGAGAAAATCAACAGATTCCTGTGATATATTGTATGTCATCTGTACGTGACACTCTGATACCTTCAAATGCTTAAACTAAAAACTTAGATATAATTTAGTTTGTAAAAATATACCTTAGTTATAATAAAATGATAATAGTGGAACTTGGCAACAGAGCAGCTAATAAATACTACACTTTTGAAATGTGCCTGGGATCCAAGTACGTACTCTTTTACTGTGTAGTTAAAGCATGTGGCAGGACATGCTAGACCAAGATTTTCTTTTTGTCTTTCCAGTGGAAAACTAAAGTTCTTTGTTTAAGTGAAGCCCATTGGGAATTTTTCTTAAGTAAAACAAGGAGCTAAATAATTCCATTGCTTTTTGCCAACTTTCTTCCTTCTTCAAGCCAAATTATCGATTAATGGGGCATTAAATATCAAATGCTGCCTACTTATATTCATACCCATTTTTATTTAGGTTTCTTCAATACTTTCTCATTGGTTCGTCAAACACTGCTGAATTAAAAGATGAGATACAGTATTGGGAAAAAGCTACCCTTTCCAAACCTTTTTGGCCTTATAAAAATAAAGGTCAGTAGTATGAAAGTCGTTAAATTTGCATACTTAACCTTACCTCTGATTTTTCAAAAGAAAAAAAAAAATCTGTGCTCCTTTAAGATCTTCTTCCTGAGCCTCATTCTTTGCCTTCTTCATTAGCTGTCTCCGTTTCGGTACCCTATAGTTTTGCCAGCAGAGCAGCCAAGTGAATGCTTGACCATATTTTTGTCTGGCTCTAGCAAAACCGTGATCTGACAATAGAATACTTTTCTCTGGGTTTTCCTTCTTCCCCCGGGGAACCATACTTCAAGGGCAACCTGCTTGTCCAGCCTATGAACATGTGGAAAATCCACTGCTATGCACTAATGATTTTCAGATGGGCCATTGTTGCTGAAAATCATCCCAAGAGCAGCAGCTTCTCCATTGTAGCACCTAACTGCTTTGGGATCTCATTGCTCATAGCTGATCTGGAATATACCCTCTGCATTTACATATAGGGTGGCGACATGTGCTGCACCACACGTATGTAGTAACAACATTTAGAGAAAAAGTGGGTAAAAGTTACTGTTGTGGTTCTTTCTTGGCCATTGCAACATGCATCAAAATCTGACATTTATTTTAGCTTGAAAACATAAATGTAGGAAAAAGTCAAGCTATGCCAAAGATCCACGACAGCAAGGCAGAAGCACCCTAAATATTGTCCACAGATGAATCACTTTCAAGCTTTTGTCTTAAATATTTACAAGGAGACTTGTCACACACTGGGGGAGACAAGAATGAGTTTTAAATTTTAAATAGTTTCTGTTACTGTTCTTCTCAGAATTTGCATTCTTTTTAAACAACTTTCACTTTTAATCTGTAATTAAAGCCAAAGTTTTCTTTTAATTTTAAAAGCTTGTCCTTGGACTAAAATAACATGGAACATTTTTAAACATTGATCCAAGCTGCTGTAGATACATTTTATTTAAACCACAGAGCCTGCAGTTGGATTCCTGGCTTTGCCAGATAGACTACAAACTGTAAGTGTGGCAATGATGACTGCGGAGTTCTGGATGCTGCACTACCAGCGAGGAGGGTTGTTTTTCTGGAGTTGTTCCTCCCTTTGGGCCCTATTCATGAATGACTTAATCTCTGTGTATGATCAAATGTCGTGCGAGTTACTGTGCACAGAAAATCAAGGAATGCTTCTCTTCCCCGTGCTCCTTACATGGAATTGCTGTGCCTGCCCAGCGAGCAGTTGGAGAGCAGTAAGGGTGGGAAGTGAGCAGCAGCAAAAACACACACAAAAACCACCAGAAGTAATGTAAAAAGGGTGAGACAAAGCAAACAGAGAAATCTTTGAAAGATTGGGTGTGCAAGTTGGATTGGGCTGTCCACAGGCAGCTCGAGCTTGCCCAGGCAGCACCAGCTGGAGAGGGAGCAAGGCTTTTGTGTTACAGGGGCGATAAATTCACCATGAAAAACAAAAGTGTTCCCCAGTATTTTCTCTGGATCATTGGCCATAAAGATGATTTCCAGAGCGTGTTTCTATTAGCTTGTTTCGTCTTGGAAAGCAAACGTTTACTGTTTTGATGGGCAGATCTCAAGAAATTCAGGGAATCAATGCTGCTTAGTCTTTTTATCCTCTCAGCCTAACTGCTTGCATGGTGTAATTCTGTCCTTTCAAGGGATGTTAAACCAGGAGGGATTTTCACCCGCTTCCCTTGAAGCCAAGGCAGAGAGAAGTCTCACAAGATTTTCATTAGCTGTGATATTAATTACACTGTGCATGCCATACAAGGAACTTTTCCTATGATAGTATGGTATTTTCTTAGAGATCCAACAGAATACGAGGCGTGAAGCAGTCTTCATGTTCATATAGACGTCTTCCTAATTCTTTTAAGTTTCAACAAAATTTTAGCTTCTTTTAGGTCTGTGCTCAGTCAAGAGGGAAGAAAGGACTTACATTATCTGAGTTGTTTTTCTCATCACCAACACCCTGCGGCCACCGAAAGAAATTCTGTCTGTCTCACCGTGCCCTTGTGTGGGGACAGATTGCTATAGCAGGACTCCCGCACAAAGCAGTGACGGGTAGCAAATGGGGAATTACTTGACTCAGGTGCTGAACTCCTCCAGCTGTCAGTGGCAACTACACTTGTTTGTCCGGGGCAGGGACTGGAATAGTCATTTAGCTCTTTTTGAGACACTTTCCATCCCTTTAGTACTGACAATGGACTTAAAAGATGTAAATCGCTTTTCAGGTAGGTTATTGCTAGAGTATCAGTTTAGCTCTATGAGGCAAAAGACAGAAGAAAGGACAGAAAGGGAAGGGAAAAGGGAAAACTTGCAGCCAGAAAATAAATACAGGTGGGAAAATAAAGGACAGAAACTTTTGCAGGATAGTAAAGAGGGGAGAGTGGACAAGGAAAGGGGAATGCAGAATCAAGGGCAACAACAAAAAGGAAGAGGAAAGGGAAGACTGGTGGAGGGGAAGGAAGAAGAAAGAAAAGAGATTAAAGGGATGAAGGTAAGAGGAGAAAATACTGGGAAAGCAGATATGATGGAAATACTGGTAGGAATCTGGAGTGTAATTGGAAGGGCTCTAGAATAAATTAAAGAAGCATAGTTGATATTAGCATTTTTCACAGTTCAAAATGAGGTTTGACGTTTTTCCCTTTCAAAGTGTTTGACAAACAAGGGTGGATATGCATTCAAGAGATGTGTTTTACCACTCTTCTTGGAAGGCACCTTTGAATATAATTACTACGTCTTGGCATTATTTGTTTCCATGTTACTTAGGCTAGGAGCAAATTCTCTTCTAGAAAAAAGTATGACCTTGTTTAAAATGCAAAGCAAATTGATCCAAAGTGTTGCTCACAACTCAGTGAAAAGCCTGCACTTAGTCCAAAGCTGAGAAATGCTCTGGTTTTGGTGGTGAGAGGAGGGCTGTTTGTGTGGGGTGTGTGGTTATTGATTTCCCAGTTTCTTGGTACATCCGCACTCCCTGACTAAGCTGGATGCAGAAGTACAGAAGAACTTTCACACATTGGCTTCATCATATCCAACCCAGACTTCGGAGAATCCCACCAAGACTTATTTTGAAAGCTGTAATTAGTTTTCAGGCTACCGTAAGACAGGTTGGCAAAACGTGGAGGCTTCTCTGACACAGTGTTCCCGAAAGTTTGAACTTCTCCCAGGTCTACTTCTTTCTGTAAACTTTTCAGATCAGATCTCCTGTTTGAAAATTTTTCAGTTCATCATCTGTAAGTTGCAGGCAGAAAATCTTCTTAACCTACTGCATAGTCAGTTGAGGGCAATTTCTCTGTGCTCCCCTGAGATGAGTGTTGGTCAGTAGCATAGAAAGGACATCACCTGGGATGGACCAATAGTCTGATCTGGCATGGCAAATCATGCATTCCTATATAGTTCATGGTATACGTGAACCTAAAAAATGTCATGCCAGATCAGATTATACATATAATTTTCAAGTTCAGCAAAAGGCTTTGTTTCTTTTTCCCCCATCATTTTTTAAAGAAACAGAATTTATCTGAATTAAAAACATGATTGGTGATGACGAGTGGGTGGTTCTGTTTACCCTACCACATTATATAGTACCACTTTTACTCCTTGTTTGGATAGCAGTCACAAGACCCAGATATCAAGCTGTGAAAGTATTTTTCTTGCAGCAGCCTTTCTTTTTTTGGCAGGCAGTGGCTTTGGAGATGCCTCACATTTTGTCATGTGATTGGACTGCTGATGAGGTTTCTGTGCTGCCTCATTTTCCTGGATTCCATCTGAATTAACTCTTCTTTGGGTTGCGACCATTAGCACACTTCTGAATGAGTGGGGTTTTGCATCACAGTGTAATGAGCTCCTAAAACACAGTCTGTGTAAGAAAACAGTCCCTAAAGAAGGAATTCGCTGTTAGTTCCATGTGACAGAAATCTGTTTTCTCTACCTCCAGCTGTCCACATCCAAAACACATTCCATCTTCACAGTACTATTCCTTCCTGAATCAAGGGAAAATGAGAGGAAATGACTAGTATATAATCGTTCCATCTAAAAACATTCAGCTTAGTCTTGTAAACACATAAACTAGTTCTTTGTAAACAAATGTCTTAATTTTCTTTAAACTGAATATTTAGATGTCAAAGATAGAGAAGCTGGATATGTCAAACACATATGGTTCCTATTGCATCAGAGGCTTTCTTAATTTTGGTATTATAATTGAAAAGACATTTCTGAAAGCATGCTAACTTTACAGAAACTAATCTATCTGTCTCTCTGTCTGGTCTAGGTTTTATTCTTCCATCTGTCATCATACTCTAGAAACATCTTCCACTTTAAATATACAGCAGTTACAGTATTCCTAATGGGCTTTGAATTGTTCTCGATACTTCCGGGGCTCGATATGGAAACACTGTTTGGGGTAATCAATGCTGGGGAGCTGACAGGGGCTTAAAGGGGAGAGAACTAGGAAAAGGTGTCAGAGAAGGAATGGGAGTATGGACTATAATTTATTTGTAAGTTTTTACTTTATTCCTAGATAATTTATAGCACAAAGTGCCCTAGGCTAAGTAATATTTTAACTGGACAAAATTTCTATCCACATCAGAAAACGGCAGGTCTGCTTTAAAATATAAGCTATTTCATAACTGTCACGAAACATTTATCTGCCTCGGATAAGGCAAAATTTCAGTTTGGCATCCAGGAGCATGAACAATATGTATTCATTTTTCCTCTTACAAATAATAAGCAGAAAGCTATTAAGTTTACATCTGAAATAAGTACATGCGAAATAGAAAACACATTTGTGTCTCAGGCACCGCCGTTAGGTTTACCACTAGTGTGGGCTTTAAATGCATGTGCATACTCTGCAGGTAGCTGAGCACTGTGCATTTGCTTGCAGGTTGCTTTGGTGGGATGTCTTGTGCAGCTATTTGCAGTGCAGGGGCTGGGCTCTGCCCTGCTGCCAGGAGTGCACCAGATGTGCCACTGGCTTTGGATGGGGGCAGGCCTGAGTAAATCCACGTTTTCCAAACACACAGAAGACTTAACAAAAAATTACCTTTTTTTTTTTCCACTAAAATGTACAATGTAATGTCCACAAGGGTCATAGAGGTCAATTTATTTGTCAAATGGAAATACTTGAGTCCAAAAAAACATTATGAATCATTTTGGTGTTTTAAGTTCAGGATGCAGAGTAAATTATTCCAAAAATAATGGTAGCCAAATGTCATTCCCTCCAAACGTTTGTGTAATATCTATTTATCTGTGGGCAGATGACTGCTATGTATAATCAGAGGCAGACTTTTGTCAAGTTGAGACTAAGTAAACACAGCTGAACACAAGCAAGTTGGACTATAACTTTTTTGAGTTTTGCCAGCACTGTTATGACCTTGAAAATGAGCATTTTTACAGAGCAATCTGCTTTCAATACAGGAGAATTCTTTGTGTTTCAAATTAACAAGTGTTGATTGGAAATTCGCTCTGTTTATTTTATTTTATTTTATTTTATTTTATTTTATTTTATTTTATTTTATTTTATTTTATTTATTTTCCAAATGAATGAAAAGTGTGTATTTGCCCAAAGCAGGGCGTCATTTCCGCTGCTTAGAAATTAGGAATGTTTTGTAAAGGAATGCATCTTGCACGTATCTATGAGAACAAGAACAATGGTTAGAGAAAGAGCTGTCAACTCATTTGAGGCTTCTTTGTATAACCAGAGAAAATTTTCTTCTGTTTTCTTGAAACAGAAATGCATATATTTAAAACGTGCTGTGCAGCTACACGTAGCGTTTAGGCAGCAGATTTTATACCCCTACATATCTAGATACTATTTTCATCATCCTTGAAAAAGTAGTACTTCCATTTATGAATTTTGCCCATTTTTCTAAAATTTACTCTACTACTAAACATTTTCCACAGATCCTATTTTTCTCTGAGACACAGGAAGAAACAGTTTCATTTTATTGTCAAACGGCAGTACAGTTTAAGACTTCATTTTAATATGCTAATTTGCTGCTTTTACATTGCCAATCATTTGAACAGAAAGCGTTTTGCTCTCTTGATTTTAGAGGCCACAGCATTTGGAGTCTAGAGGAGGCTTTGGACAGAAGTGAAATAGGAGAAGACTTGCTCAAAACCTTGCCATTCAGTAATTTGAGCAAATGAGTCTCACCCATTGCCAGTATATCTGCTTCCAGGCACTTCTGAAGGGATGCTTTATTCATTCTAAATGCCGTGTATCAGCCAGCCTATGCACCTAATGCAGAGGGAGGATGCATGTGCCCAGCTTTTTGTTTGGGGGAAACTTTCCCAAGCTTCTTGTGCCCCTTATCCACAAGTCATATTTCCCAATCTGCCTTTTTTTTTTTGGCCAGCAGTTACCATTTTCAAATTTCTAACAAATCCTTACTGTGGCAATACGTTGATGCCAGTTGCCAAGCATACACAGTGCATTGTATTTCATGTGTTGCTACAGAATGACTTTGACTCTGCAAGCCAGGTACCATCCCACCAGGTAGTCTTGGATGAAATACTGGTAGTGGAAGTCTCTTTTTGCTTCAGGTTTTTCTATCCCTATCATTGTACCAAAACAAAAATGAAAATGCAGTTGGAAATAAGGAGGAAGAGGAAGAAGATGATAGAAAAGAGGATGACAGGACTGAGAAGCTATTTTAATTGAGAACTGTGAACAGTGGATATTCCTGCACATTCCTATACATTCCTATACTTTGTTCTCTGAACCAAAATGCAGATTTTAGAAACAAAACAAAAAATTCTGCTCCCAGGCCTGGCCAAGAAATTCTGTTTCTTAACATTAACCAAAATCATCTGGAAAAGGCCCCGATGCCAGGGTTTTTACACACTTTGTTGTTTTCTCTAGAAAACTACTCCATGGGGGCTAAGGGTGCAGGCACACGTGTCAATGTCCTGTTTCTTATTCTGGGATTTCTGCTTCATCATAAAGACCTGTAAAAAAAAAAATCATCTAAGCCAATCAAGTGGGAGTGTGGAGCGTGCAAGGCAGGTACTAATTGCAAAGCTTGGCAGCATCAAGCAGGACCTGCAATGAGCGATATCTTCCTGCAGCAGCTGGCTGTGTTGGAGGTGCGAGAGGAAGGGAGAGTTCTGTGGGTGGTCAGCAGCCTGCAGGGTGCATGGAGCATCCCTCATGATGCTCCTACCCAAGATGACAATTGCCCACGAGCTGGCTGGGTGGGCCACTGGGTGGGCTGTTTTTGCCTATGCTTCATTAGTTTGTTAATCTGAAGTAAAATGGTTGGTGGTAGCCAACTAGGTAGGTTGTGTGGGTGCTTTCTGTGCCCTGATGAATCTGTACCCTCAAATACAATGTTTGCTGTGGTTGCTCAGTATTGCAGAAGGAGGGTGGGGAAGAAAACAGGCATTGTCCACATCATGGGATTTGCTGCGTCTGCTTTGCAGACCCTTTGCAGGTCTCCATTATCTTTGCAAACTCTGGTGTATAGACTGTCACTTTACAGGAAAGCTTTGGCTTACAGGCAAAAGTAAAAAGTAAAAACTCTTGCAAAATGAAAGAAAAAGCTTTTATTGTTCTAAAAGTGGAAACAGAAGCAGTACTAATAATAGCAGTGAGTTAATTAGAGAACATGAAGCATTTAAATTCACAGAGCTTGAAGGCTTTGTGTTGTAGCTGCCTGGCTTGCATGGCTGCTCAGAGTTCTCCTCTCATCCTCTGTCCAAAGGCTCAAAGCCTAGAGTTGGACTGTGTTGGAGGGATCAAAGCATCTCAGATTTTTTTCACCATAGTTATTCCAAAAAATATTAATGTTATTTATGCCTGGAGCCATGGCTGCCTGTCTTATTGCTTTTCTTTATAACCTTGGAAATTCACGATCTTAATTCTTAAAAGGGAGATGAGCATGTAAGGCTATCTATACAAATATATGATTGTTCCATATGCTGCTTACCCTTATGAAAGCATCTAAGCAGATTGGGGAAGACACATGAGCAAACTACAGGTGTGTGTTACTTTGAGATAAAGTTCATTTCATTGCTACCTGAGCAGAAAGTCCACAGTGATTTCTAATTGCATCCATGTGAGGAATTGTTTTCTATGAATGCAGACATTTTGCATGTTTTTATGCATATATGTAAGCCCACTTTCCCCTGATTGCAAACCATGCTGGGTGAAGGTCTTTTTTTTTTTTTTATGGTAACAGAGCTGGTTATTCACCCATGCTTATAAGGCTTCTGAGTTGTTTTTGATCTACAGATCTTTCAAATTATTCATATTTTGCCAAAAGGCTCATTTTTCAAAGTATGTCACTTGATTTAACCATAAATACCATATGGCTTTATCATAAACATGTATGGGTTTTTTAAATCTCTGATATACTAAATTGTAACTGGAGAGGATTCCCTCATAGAAATCTCTTGACTTCCAGGAAAACTTGTATGAGCTAATGTAAAACAAATGTGTAGTAAATATGACATTATTGCCTTCTGCACCTGTCTTACATATTTTTGAAGCACCCTGTCTCTGCATCGGCAACCTGACATTTTTAAACAAACAGTATTCACTCTATTTGGGGAAAAAACGTCATGAGGGCTGCTTTTGGTAATACCGTCTTTGATCTTGGAGGCTGATAGCCAGCAATTCAATTAGATTTCAGAGGAGATCATTGGCTTTAACTGCTCTTAGATCACATTCACTATTGTGACTTGGGCTACAGTGGTCAAAGTAGTTAGTGCCTTTTTGGGAGAAATATATTTAATATTGCTGGATAATACATTTGTCCACTGTGGTAATAATACTTCATACTTCACTAATTTGTTGGTTTATTAGTACTAAAGGCATGGATTCTTTTTCATCATTTGTTATTTAAAATAGATGTGTTACTACTGTCAAAATTATTATTACTACTATTCAGTTTCCAGTGGCCAGTGAAGCTTTTTCAGGTGAGAGCTGTTTGCAATGATCTCAGAGAATCGGCATCTTCACTCGGAGAAACAGCCTGGGCTTATTGCCCGTGGTTCAGATGCTCTCTGTTTGAAAGCAAATCTGTTTGGCTTGAAATACCGTGGCTTAGGGTCCTCTACAGCTCAGCAACTGCATCTATGCAAACTGCTCTTCCTGGGATCAGCGGCTTAGGGTTTAACTATCCCTCACTGTTACGCGATCTGTCCTACAGTTAGAGGAGCCAAGTGGAACAGCAATAATCTCTGCACTGTAATGGAGCCAGTTTTACAGAGGCCCCCAAATTCATGCAATCCTGCTATACCAAGAACCACAGGCAGTATATCAAGGTCAGCATGAGCTGGTACATCCTGCCTTTCTGCAGCAATCCTTGCTACAACATAGGTCCAGTGATGTGGCATAACCTTGCTTTCACGGCTCAGGCAGTGTCCCCATATGGTGCTGTGCTATGCCACGTGGGTAGGCGATGCCCCGCTCTGTGGTGCACATTTACGCAGGCGTGCCTCATGCCCTGAGTGCTGAGAAGTCTGAATTCAGTTCCATGTTGTTATCAGTTGACGATGCTTCCCTGCTGTTGAAAGCTGGTTTCTTGAAAATTGCTGTCTCCAAAAGCAGCAGTGTGTGTTGAATAACAAACCCCTTCACATTCAGACTCTTCAGGTTTGGGAACGGAGCCAACATTCTTGAAGAATGATTTAGTGGCCAATAAACATCTGCAAAGTCTGTAAGACTGTCAGAAGCAGTAACATTGAAAGTAAAGATCATATCAGTAGCAATTCCCCTGTCCTGACAACGCATTCAGTGCAAATATTTGTTCAGTCATCCTTGCTCTCACTCCCGTTATCACAGACGGTTTCACATGTTTTGCCAAAAGAGCAATTCCCTTTTTCTTCCACAAAGCTGTTCACATCCAAGGCCTTTGCAATGTTAAATGCTGGCCTACTACTGTTTCAGGACCTCCCACACATGCTCTTCTGGAGTGCAGGAGCCTCATCTGTCTTACGCAAAGACTCCGCTGTGAAGGGCTCTTACAACTTTCAATTAGTGAGCATCTGCAGTGTTAAGGTTTTGCTGCTCCTTGAGGATTCAAGCTCAGTCTGGGTGATTTATTGCACTGCACCAATCTCCGTGATAGCCAAGATAGTCTATCAGCTTTTCTAAGTACAGTTCTCCCGCTGAGTAATTGAAATTGCACTGCACTAGGACTCAAACCATTTGTGAATACAAGATGATGCTTAGAGAAGAAGAAAGTGTTTCTGCTTCTTCAAAAACCCTTGGCAAATGGGTACAACTTCCTGAATAATTTGGGGCACATAATTCTTCTGCTCCAAGAGCCTTCCCCCTTTTGCCTACTTTGCTGCACTGTCTCTCACTGGCTCGGTGAATAGGAAAACTGGAAACACAGCCCTTCCTGAGATACCTCCCAGTTTACTAGAATCTCTGAGGGCCTGTTCAGAAGGTGTCTGGGAATATTTAGGTTTGGGAAGAAATACTGTAATGGAAATAATAACAGTATGAGTTGTGGCGGGCAGAAGCATGAATGCTGCAGTAGCTTCACAAGGGAAAGCAAAGGCAGCAGAACTAAAAACTTAACTGAAAATTGCATTCAAACAGTAAAATAATTTTTGTGCAGTTGGAGAACAATCCATGGGCAACTATTCCCCCTGCAGTTCACTCAGCAATGTTACTTTCTACTATCTATTCTGTGTAAGGTCGGGGGTGTGTGTAACTACAGCTTTCTTTGTAGGTTCCTATCATTCCTCAGGATGCAGAATAAAGCAGTTTCCATCATATTTCTAGCTAGATGAGGAAAGCAATACTTTTCTGACATATGTGAGGTAGCCCAGTTTGGAAGAAGCCTCAAAACCCAGCTCACATCCTCACCAGGTGCTCGTTACCACCTCTCTACTGGCAAAGCATTAATGTGAATGCAGCTGAGCATCTCTGAGGACAGGATAATTAATTTAATGATGAGCTGTTCAGTGCTCTTTGATACATTCCATCTGGTCCTTCACAAACTTGAATAAAGTTGTTTTCATAAGATGTCTGTAGGATCTCACAAATGAGGAACTGAGGCACTGCACAATTCTGATTTAAAGTCATTTCGGCCCAATTTTGGATACCTAAGACCTCACGGATTCTCGTAATTTCATGCCTCTTTATACATTCAAAGCACAGCTCTTGTTGACCTCATTTACACCTGCAAGTGCTCAGCACTGTTGAAGAAGAGAGCCCAGGCTCTCCAGTCAGAGTCCAGAGACTGGAGATCATACAAGGGCCATCTGTGAAAAAGCTGGTTAGAACAGCTCGTCCAGCCCCACGCACAAACTTGTGGCACAAGTAGAAAGACTGTCAATTGTTATCATGATTTACTGGGTGGTGTTAAAACCATCTGACTATCTTTTATCTTCTCGCATTCCCTCCTGCAACGGCCTTGCAGTGGCTGCGCCGTGATGCTGAGGTTGTGCAGGGAAAGGTCTCACCTCCCACCCTGGGTCCAGCCCCAGAGCAGGTCCATCCTGCATCTTTGGGAGGTGGTGACCATGGCAAATACCACGTGTGGTTATGCTGCTGTATCTCACAATATGCTTGGTGGGAAGGTAGACCGCTTAGGCATCTCATCTTTATGCACACATAGTATAGAAGCAGACACAGATACAGCTATGTATATGAATATTTCCTTATAGATATAAATTTATATATATATTTTAAATTTCACATCTGATCCATTGATTTGTAAGATCTTTTGTGCAACAGTTGTCTGAGATTACTGTGAAGCTCTTTTGGAGCCTACAGCTGGTTTTAGGTCTGTTTGACTGTTGGAGCCTACAGCTGGTTTTAGGTCTGTTTGACTGTTGGACACTGATATGTGCTTATGTACTTCCTTACAAGCTACTTGAATTTTTACGCCTGTGATCACACAGAGAGGAGTAAGTTCGAACTACAATTTAGGTATCTGGGTTTTAGTATTTGGACATGTGTTGTGTACATCCCAGTGGATGCAGAGTACCCCATGCAGTGGCTGGAAGTAGCTAGGCTTAAAAAGATCATATTTGTCTATCTCTTCTTTGTCTTACAGGCAAGTGAAAGAAACAGTGAAATTCCTCTTCCTTACAGACTTACCCATTCTTTACTCTGTACTGCTGGCTAAACACATCCTGGAAATCAGTTCTGGCACTCATGTAGAAGTTCCTCCACTTGCCTGAAAATACAGCACCTTGTAATTTAAATTGTCTTTGTGCAGCCTATGCCATGTCTGCGCCTGCTTGGCAGCCCAGGGGCAGGAGAGGAGCTGGCTCCTGGAGCAGTTGCAAGCAGAGCCGTGGGAGCTGGGGGGCACATTTCTCTGAATTGTGCAGGAGGCTTCTGAAAATATCCTGTGTGCATGCATTTATATCATAACCTTACACCGCATATGCAGGGTCTGCTCCCAAACCCGCAGCCAACTAGCATAACAAAATCAGATTTTACTGCTGTAGTGTCAGCCTAGGGTTGAAATACAGCTTTGAAACCCTCCCTTTCACCCCACATTTTTAATGAAAAACAATCGGGATGGAGTGTAATAGTGCTTACCCTGGCTGCATTTGACTTTAGCTTTTTACTTTTAGAGTCTTATTTTAGGCTTTAAGAGCTCCCAATTAAACTTTTTAGATCCAGAGTGAAAGCCTGAACGTGCCTGCCTGCACAACAGCAAGATTCCTGGGTGGGAAAAGGATATTTTTATATTAAAATAAAAAAAAACGAACACACTGGTACATTTGCTCCCTTCATACTCCTTACTCTTTTTCCTGATGAATTTTCATTTGCCATTTTCTCATTTCCTTTTTTTAACATCTCCCATAGCCTTTCCTTTATTTCTTTTTTTTTCCTTCGTCTTCTCCTTTCTTCTCTTTTCTTTATTTCACCCTCCCCCTTCCCTGCTGCCTAACTTGGTTCTTGCTGTTAACCCAGAATGGTTTGCAATAGGAGGGCTAACTACTTCATCCTTCCAGTCAGCACAGCACGTGCTGTAAATCCCTTTCCAAATAACACCAAAAATGAAGCCTAAGTCAGATATTTGTTTATCCATTATGAAGTGCACACAGGAGACTATCACCAAGGTATCCGACAACATTACACAATTAATTACATGCCAACTCAATGAGGAAAGATTTGATTTCAGTCAGCTTTGCAGCAAACCTGAAAAGAACATAATACCATATAACCGTCATTTCGTTAACAACTCGCCTCCAATGCTACATGGCACCAACTCCCATTATAAGCTCTACTAAAGCCTGGCTGAAAAAACAAGTCTCACACAGTGCCCTGAATCTCAGCAAAGAGAACACACTGTCACTGGTCATGGGAAATTTAGAGCTGGCCTTGACAGCCTGAACAATGAGGTGATTTACGCCAGGTTTGTATCTAGTTTGCTAACTAATAAATTCTTACATGCAGGTGCATAGCCTCAGACTGTAAGACCATTTGCACCAAGCCTACTATTATGTGGTGTTTTCAGTGCACTTATTAATGCAAATGTTAATATAAACCTGCAAACTCAATTCTATTTTATGGTTTATAAAATACACCTATCCTGGTCTCTGTGGGCATGTACACTCATTTCATAAAAATCACATGTATTAAAATGTAACTAGATGCCTACTCCCACTTCAGCAGGCTTCAGACTGCACAGGGAAAAAATGCCTTCAGGTTCCTAGGTATTCAGGAAAAAAACTTGAGTGGTATGAGTCCCTCACAGTTAAATCTTATATCTGATGTTTTTGTGCAAGAAGGAAATGTCAAAGATTTCCCTGAAAAGCCTTGGTCTGGGGCATGACGGCAAAGGGAGATTTCCACCATTGGCAAGATCCAACCTATGGGTGTTAATAGAAGAGGTCAGACCAGGGCTCAAGGTATTCCTGAGAAAAACCCACACAGAATACAGAAAAGTATTTGCTGTAACTTTCACTGTGAATGGAAGTTGTCACTGTGCAGTTTACTTATCTGAAAGGATGATGGCTGATGACAGGTCGGTCATTAGACTTGGTGTGACTGTGAAGCCAAAGAATTGAGGTATTGGGGTTGTGGGGGTGACTTCATTGCAGGCTGCTCCATGAACTCCTCCTGGAAGAAGGAACGAGCAGTGGTAAATGAAAGCTTTGCTGAAAAGGAGTTTTCTCTAGAGCCTGGGCCTAGAGCTCATTCCTGCAACTTTCTGACAAATTTCCTCCTTCCCCTCAATGAAAAGACATGGTAATAAATCCTTGTCAGTAGAAATCCAGTACCCCCAGGACGGGACCTACTGTGGTGGGAGCCAGGCGCATGCGCAGGCCTCACGGTGTCTGCAACCACAGGCCGTCTGAAACGCAAACGGGGGCTTTTGTCCCTCGTCTGAAGGGCTCAGCTGCACAAGCACCCACAGGAGCAGCCCCATGTGGGGCAACTCTGAGTGCATTCAGCACGGAGGTGGCCCGGGCTCTGTGGGAGGCCAGTTTGGGAAATGTTTCTGTAGGAGACTCCGTGGTTTGGAGACTCTTCCTGTCTGTGCTTCTCCGTAATTCATCCTTAATAGGTCTGATGTCCATGGGGAAACCTGGGAGGATGGTGTGAAAGGAAAAGGATTTTAAGAGTTGCTGTGCTAGTTGCTGGATCAGATGAGTCCTGTCTATGTCTAGAAAGCCTTTGGTAATGTGGTTCATTGGCTGAGCAGTATCTGTGTTCAGAAGCTCCCTTGTCTGTTCGCATCAGGCTCAAAATGGGAGCACCGCAAGTGCAAGCATGGGAAGGCCAGCTCCTGCTTCCTCCAATTCAAGCCAGAGGAGCTGAAGCTTGCTGTGCTTGGGTTTCTACAGTGTTTGTACTGAGACTGAATGACGTTTCTCAGAAGAGGAAAGGGCCTGGCCTGGTGCTCTGGGCTACAATTTGCCCTCTCCTGCACTGCTGAGCAGCCCGTGTTAGGCCAGTTTCCCTTCCAGATGTGGGAGAATGCTAGTGATGTTGTGTGATACACGGTTTACTTTGGGATCATTTGGGAGGAAAGGAGCTGGACTGATGTAGAAAAGTAGGGGAATATTAACTACAGGTAACCCAATTTTGCTTTTGGAAAATCAGAGATCTGAAAGTCATATATGCCATGAAATTGTGGTTTGGAAAATACTAGACAGTCAAGGGATGGTGTGTGTGTGTTGTGTGTGTGACCTACAGAAATACCTCATCTCACCACTAATTTACTCATATATGTAAACTTCATTTTTCATTCAGCTGCCCCATTTATTTCCTGTTCCTCCCTCTTTTTCCTCCTCTTGCTTGTTTTGAAAATACTGATCAACATATGCTAAGCCAGAGTCTCCAAAACTAACAAAAGAAGGTTCAGAAGAGGCAGAGAGAAACAGCTGAATAACACTGCCAACTTTTAAATGAAGATAAGTTATACAGGACCTTTTATTGAACCAACAAATATTTTATAGTATTCACCATTTGGGGCCAGCAGTTCTTTCTTTCCCCTCTGTTTTGAGCTAGAATAGGTAGTGTGTAATTCATAAGGAATCTGTACGTGTTTAAGTAGCTTCAAGAAATATTACAGTCATGTGGGACCCACTTACAGCATCTTGATTTTCATGTCCTTTTTTTTTTCCACTGTATAATATTCAGTGCCCTTTTCTCTCTGTCTCATTCTCTCATTCACACATTCTTTCCCCTCTTGGTTTCAAGCCATCTTTGCTTTGTCAGTGTTACCTGATAACACAAAGCAGGGGTTTAAGCCAGTTGTTGCGGTTCAGCTTGAACTGTGTAGAAATAACACTGAGTGGGAGAGCAACGTGGATGCTTCTTGGTCCTACGTAAGCAGTCAGTCTTTCCTTCGCTGTTCCCTGCAGGGCCTTTAGCTGAAGTTAGTTCATCACCACACACATGTGATATTCTTAGATAAAAATTCCTAGATCAAAGGGATAAAATGTAACTGCAATTAACATTATTTAGCACACCCCTAGAGGCATCCAAGTGTATGAAAGTTATGAGTCTGGGCTCAGAAAATTGTGAGGGTCTGAATTGTTCTGAAATACTTGAATGTGCTGCAACACCATGTAGCCAGAGAATCTGTGTATGTTGTAAATTGGAGCAGACACATGTGCTACAGCATTTATACACTGGCTTTCTTCTCTAATACTGGATACGGTATTTAAAAGGGTACTGTGTATATATATAGATGTATATTTCCATGTAAATTATTTGTATATTATTTTGATAAATAACAGTCAAATGTAATGGCAATGTGCTAGAGGAAAGGGATATTACTGTCCGGTTTGTGGATAGCTTGCCTTTAAGAACACTGGGGTTTATTTTCTTTGGGTGAGCCTTTCTGATAGCAAAAGAACAACAGAGAAGGTTTTAAATATAGGAGAAAACCTGGAAAAGTCTGCTGTTAAATGCTTCTGAAATGGTCAAAGTATTGCCTAGCCATGTTGTCTTTGGACTTCTGAGACTCATTTCCATCTCTGCTAAAATGGGACTGCAGGCTACCTTGCAAGAGAGCTGTCAGGATCAGCCAGTGAATATTTATGAATAAATTTCGTGGTGAAAAAAAAAAACCAACTACATATATATATATGCTACATATATTATTAATAATTATGTGAGTCCTGAAAAATACCATACTGTATCACAAAGCTGGTATTGTCCAGTGACTACACACTTGGCACTGCGTGCTATGGTAAACTGTATACTGAAAACTCATACTAATGGAAAGGTATACAGGATTCCATTGGTAAGTGATTTATAGTGACTTCCTATTATAAACAAGAGGGAGCAAATATCCCACCTCACTGGTTTCTTTGGGTGGATGGTGAGAGCAGAATGAGACATTCCTGACCAGGCAAAAGCTGATTGTCTGGATGCTTACAACTGCGAGCAGAATGAAACACCAGAAGTGAGGTATAAAAGACAATTCCCAATTATAAGTGGCTGTGTTTCCATTTTCACAGTGCTTTAAGATTTCCAGTTGTAGAGCAAGTAACCACATTCTTAAGTGATTTCAGAACTTGTAAAAAAAAGATGTTTCTGATGTTTAATGTTAAATAGACTTACTTTGAGGATCTCAATATGTGTTGAAAGCCCATTGGTTTCAGAGGCAGAACAAATCACCTTCATCAGCAGCTAATGGATTTGGGTTCCAATTAATAAATATATGATTGAACTTTGGGTTCCAATTAATAAATATATGATTGAACACAACTGTAGTTTGTTTAGGAAAGTTATTAAAGATAACCACAGTGCTTGGGGAGGGCAGCTATGGTGCATCCTTTCTACCTTGTATAATAAACCTTACTGGGAATGCTGTTACTCAGTTACGTTCACGCAGCAGTCTCACCATGATGCTTATAGAGTTGAAATACACTGTACGATAATTTTACATATATGTAAAATGTCAAAAGTTTTAACTATCAAAAGCTTCACTTAGTGACTGGGGGTAGAGCAGATAGATTGCAAAAGATGAAGACTAAGCTAAATGTTGGGTAAGATTCACATCATTTTTTAGTTTCATAAAATTTTATCATATACACTCCCTCTCTTGTCAATGAAGAGCCAGACATGGCCAGACTACAATTCTTCCAGGCTGAGCTAAGAAGTTCAGGCTAAAGCTACACCACCAGTTTAATCTCCAAGGGGGAGATGTGGTCCTCCTCTCATCTGGATCACAGTATATGCACATGGGTGTTAACGCTGCCCAAAGGAAAACAGTGGGAGGAGGTGGCCATGGAGGACGGCTATGGTCTGGTTTTGCAGCAGAGCTCAGGGATGTTGGGCTGCGGTGTTAGATAGGTGAGATGAAATGACTTCTTGGAGGACATCTCTCTTATTTGTGCTTGGAGTCTGGACAACTAGCCTGGATAAAGATATAAGACTTTTTGATGGCATGTTAATGGCAAGTGAGATGAAGCCCACCACTATCTCTTCCTTTTGAGTTGGATCAAGTTGGCTTGACCTGCAAGATGTCAAGGAAGGCCTAGGAGTGTGGCAAGGCAAAGGAACATGGAGACCAATGTTCCCTGCAGAACTGGTGTTTGCCTTTCTCATTATGGTTTTCGACATCCAAAAAAATGGTGATGATACTTATTTCCTTCACTAAGGGCTGTTCAGACAGATGTGAGCTCCTTTGACACTATGGTAGTCCAAATGAAGATATGCTGTCATAGGTTTGGTATAGCGAAAAGGATTTTTGGCAAGAAAAAGGGGGCCTGTGCATTGAAATGGTGGGTTTTCAGACTTCGTTGTACTAACATGCTTTTACAGCAGCTATTAGCAAAGAGCTTTGCAAATTATCAATGATGGTTTTATTGTAACCCAGTTTCAGATTTCTTTGTCATAAATTATTTGTTTAAAAAACATAAAATCTGAATGGAATAAAATAAAAGTCTTCCAGCAAGATTAGAGAATGTGTAACTCTTTGCTCCTGGATTGCATTTTTTAGCTTTGCTACTGCTTTTTTATACTGTGGGCAAGTCGCTTTCTTTTAGAGCTGGCTAAACACCACTAAAAAATATTTGCAAATACTCCTTCAAATAAACGCTGGAATTGGAATGTGTGTCACCATTCACACCTACTTTCCTCAGAAGTTTGTACAAGCAATTTTTTTGTTCATAGGAAATATTTTCCAACAGCAAAAGAAACTGACAGATGCTTGAGAGAGGTGTATTTATATCCAGGTTTGCTCTGGCAACAACATTCTCTATTACTTGCCATTTCCATTTCTATACCTACTGACCTATTCAATCCTAAACTGTCTCTTTAGAATTGTCTCTATTTAAAAAAATAAATGAAGCAGGGCTGAAAAACAATTTGTAGCCAAGTACAGCACGAAAAAGGAGACTTTTGGTGTCATTCGGTACATCTCTGCAGATCAAATGTTTCTTTTTTTCCTTGGTTCCCTCTCCTCTGCCTAGGTTGAACTTCCCCCCCAAGCACTGATCTAGGGTAGCTTAAGAGACACTAACTTAAGATGAGCTGTTTTGGAACAAAATATAAACCTGAGGATTCAGTCATTTGCGGACATTTATAAAGCTGTTTTGCAAAAGCATGGAGTCCTGCTAAAACAAACAGCTTGGCAAACATCTGACCTCTGAAATTACAGATGGTCTGCCTGCATTTCTTCTGGTGAGCCTGTGGTCTTCATTGCTCACCTGCAAGCGCTGGGGAGTGCGGCTGTGCCAAGGTGTTTGATATGTTGGCTGCATGAGAAAACTGGCTGCTCTTCAGTGGTGGCTGCAGCCACTTGGAAAGGTAGAGCTAGCAAGGGCTGCAATATGCTTTGGGATCTATTCCACTGGAAGCTCTGTTTAAAGAACAGATCAGCTTTTAATTAATAATCTTGTTGAAATCAAGCAATCAGGTGAATTTCCAGTTGGGAATCTAGCCTCATAAAGAAGTGCATTACTCTATGAGATTTAGGGGCTCTTTTGGTCATGTAGCCACTAGTGTTCATGCCGAAGCCGTTTCTTTTGTTTGACTCACTGTCCATAGGCATTGCAGTTAGGCATTGGCTTCTCGTTCCCCTATAATGCATTTTTGTGTCAGGATAGCAGACCCACTGAATAAAGCTTACACATTTCTGCCTGGTAAATATTTCTGGCTTCTCTGCGACGTGAGGACTTAATGAATGAACAAATGTGACTCTTGATGGGAAAGTGTAGCTTATGCCTGTGATGCAATTTCACCTTTGAAGGCTGTTAGCCGCGTGTGCTTGTTACTTGTATCCTGCTCAGCCTGCCTTTGGGACTGAGTTGCAGCCTGGGCAAGGGTCGCCTTAAAAACCACACACATCATCTGTGTATGGGTAAAAGTCCTATTTTTAGTGCATACAAGAGGGCATTCACTAAAGGGCAATGAAACTGGTTTTTATTTTTAGTTTTTGTAATTCCTTATGTCCTTGGGATTTATGTACCGAAAAACTCGCTCCATCCCCCTACAAAATGTAGGTGAACGTCCAAGACCAGCTTTATTCTCACTATTGCCAATATAACTAAAATACATTTTCCTGGACTGGGCTGACACAGGATGCACTGGGCAAGGTTCAGCACTGGTTCTACTGGTGTGGTGCTGGGAAGGATCAGTGAGGCTCTGCCTCACCGAAACCTGTTCTTATAAGGTCGTGGCACAGGAGCCTCCTCATGGTTGAAATTTCTCCACAGTGTTGGTTTTTTTTTGTTTTTTTTTTGTTTTGACATGTGCCCTGCTACAAGCTCAATGTGGGTTTCCAGTGTGGGTTTCTCCAGAGAGATGCTTGAGTGAAGTTGACCCTTTATATGTGTCCAAACAAATATTTTATTTAGTATCGATTTTGGAATTAATCTTGGGTTATTTTTCCATGTACCTATTTCATGAATTTGCTTCTTTAAAAACTATTAAAAGAAAATAGACGCCTATTTTTTCTTCTGTTTTAGAAACTCTGGAGAACGGACCAAATAAGTGTGAAAGGTGAGTAAGGGAATTTGCCTTTTCCCAAAATTATTATTATTGCCATCTTCTGACATCACATAGCCACTGTAGCTATGTAAGCTGTATGTGTAAATATCTGTTATTGCCTAAATCTAGCGCAGCTAACAGAAAAGGAACCAGCAAAGATGAAACGTACTGGAAGGAGATCAATGCAGCCATGGCCCTAACGAACCTCGCCCAAGGGAAGGAAAAACTGCAGGGAACTACCAGCTGCATCATTCAGAAATCGTCACATATATCAGAAGTAAAGACTGTCAAAGTGCCATTAGTTCAGCAGTTTTAAGAGATGTGTCCTTTTTCTTTTTCCTGTCAAATGGACATTTTCCTTACAGGATTGGTTTTCAGCAAAATCAGATTCACAGATATGAGGCAAATGTGGAAAATAGGCCCCCTTTTACAGTATGGTCAGTTTAGAAAAATAATGTTCTTTCTGACTCAGACGTTTTCATTGTATTAAATGAAATGTTCAATTACTTCTATAAAAGGCATGTAAATTATAAAAAAAAAAACTGTTTTTATCAAAACATTAACTTATTTTATGTTAATCAAAGTGCGCATAAGATGTTTGCATTGCTATTACATTAAGTGCCTTGCTTTCAAAAAATAAGCTATAACGTGGGCATAGTACAACAGTATTATGCCTCAAAATGACGATGCCATAATGCTTAAACTTTGTATATTATTCCAAGTGGGCTTAAGCAGCCTAGGGCTAAACACATTACTGCTGGAGGCCCTGGAGAATTGTGCTTATTAGACTTGAATGAATTGACAAGTCTTAATGAAATTGTTACATCATTCTCTCTCTCTTTTTTAATCAACAGTGTTATAAAAATTGTACAGTATGTTTTGTCAAAGTGACAATGAGGTTGTTATGCATGTTTCTTACCTGTATATGCAGTATATTAAAATACCAAAATCATTCCTTTGAAAAGTGCAATACTCTAGAACACACAAATTTAGGAAATAAGTTAATTGTTCAGATTATTTTGAACTTATACATACACTCCCGGACATGTTGCTTATTAAAGATTTCTAGTTGAGAAGATTCTAGCCAGACTAGCTGTAAATTCAAGTTGAATTTCTATTGTTTTAAAGCTTTGCTAGTGACTTACTGAAGTTTTTATATAAGTAAACAAAATCGATCTCTTCTTGTACAAGACTGAATTTATAGTGCCATTATTATTTGCAGTGGAGCTCAAAAAAGTTTCCATGGTGGAAATTATTACTTTGATGTGTTTTAAATGTTTTTATTTTGTAGGTACTGCATACATGAGGACAGTTGATTGACAGTTCACATTTCAGTGAGAAAAAGCTATAGTATAAACTATCAAAGCCCAAACTAGAAACACAAATGGGACTTGAAGCATTGAAAAATCCCAGCATTTAATGTGGGAGGGTTTTAAGTAGATACTAAAATTTATTAAATGTCATGTCTGTAAACTTGACTGCTGTTGAGCATAATAACTAGCATAAAACCAGGTTTATTTTTAAGGGTTTTCTAGGGTGTACAAGTTATTCTTAAGTCATATAACAATAATCTAATGAGGTTTACAGTGCTTGAATGGAATTTACATGAAAGCAATTTAGAGTGGCAAAGCCAAATATGATTTATACTGAAACAGTTACAGAAAACTGGAAAAGAGCTGACTGTTGCTAGGATTTGGATTTTTTTTTTTTCCTGTGGGTATCCTGTCAGGTTTTTCCTACTTATCCCTCTCCCCTTTTCTCTTTTTGGTGAGCCATCAATGAACAAGATAAGACTTCAGTCCTGCTCCCACTGAGTTTAATGGCCAAATTCCCACTTCAATGGAAGTAGGACTGTGCTAATGATGAAACTAACTTGCAAGTATAGGCTATTCCAGTTGCACTAAAATAGTCAAGATACATTGCAAATATCGGCCTTGGTGTGACTTCTTAGGAAACTTCTTGATGTAACATAACATGTTGTTGGGTTTATTTAGTGTACAATGAAAATGATTTGATATGAAAATATTTTGTACATATATATTTTTACTTTGTTTTCTAAATTGCTGATTTGCATTGACTTAAAGTGCCAAGCAAGAAATGTATGTCATGACTGTATGAACAGTTGAAGTATATGTTTTACTGACTTGCATCATTATGTGTCTAAGATTCCATGACATTAATTTTTGATACTTTACTGGATTTTGACATAATAATGTGAGTTTATAACTAATAGCAGAGAGTTAATACTTCACTTTTGTTCATACTATTATAAGTTATTCTGGTATTAAATATTTTGTGACAATAAATTGATGGTTTTGACAAACTTTTCTGTTAAGAATACTCACAGTGTTTTTGTCTGCATAAATGACAACAAAATCTGTCATGTAAAAAAGGTACCTATGGTGACTTCTCTGGAATAAAACTGGAGAAGACAACCCATAGTATAAACAACTTGTTCATGGTTCTTTTTTTAAATGATCAAAGCACAAAGTATAATCTGTAAAACACATCAAGTGGGTTTCAAATTTAAGAAATACTTGGCATAATTTCTTGTTACCATTTCCTTTAATTTATTTTTTTTCTACTGCTGCTTTAGAGTTTTCTGAAAACACAAATTCTAATGAATTACTTGTGTGTCTTTTTTTAAATAACAAGAATCACGATCAGTGCTGAGCCAACAGCTAATGAAGACTCAATAATTATTTATGATATTGGAAAAACAAACATTATTACTATTGCTCTTCTTTGTTTCAACATATGTAACCATTTTAGTAAAATAAATAACTGCAAACAACATCTTGCTGGTTTGAATTAAATATTCATTTATCTGTTCTTAGTCATTTGCATTTCTGCTTTCCTGTTATAGGCAGGGTTACTCTACAACAGGATATAAGCATGTGATAGGCAAAGACAAAACAGGAGTGCTAGCTTTTTGATTAATACACCTTGTGGGGCACAGTTATGTGAAGTAGTTAGCACATTCCTGATGAAAATGACAGTTCAACAGGTTTAGGCTAATGACTGCTAAGGACAACATGGCATGATGCTGATAAATCCTGCATATTCGAGGAGTGCAGAGGGAAACCATAGCTAAACACTGTCCTGAGTCATTGGAGAAGATTCACAGGTTTGGAAAGGCATTGGTCATTCAGGGTATTTTCTGAATGTGGGCTACCTTTGTCTGCAGTACCATGTGGATATACTGTGGCTGTGGGGCCTTGATGGAGAAGGAGGTGCAATCAGACCATCTAGAAGTTCAGTGCTCACAGCAATGAGAACCCAATGCAGCTGGCCTCCCTTTTGTGCCTCAGCAAAGTTGCTCCAGTTACATGGGAAGGGTGATAACTAAAATTTTTCTTGGCAATTGGCACTTCAAGCTTTTATGTCCTGCTTACCTATGATATTTGTATACCACTGTACCATCTGTGGCCATTCAACACGACAGTGGAGATTTGGATATTCAGTTGACATGTGAGTTTCTGAGGGGATATGTACAGCCTGACTTTTGCTGTTGGGAATGCATAGAAACACCCACATCTTAATGGTGCTGAGCTTCTTGGCATCTACTTGGTGTTCAAGTCTGACATGAAGAAACCAACTCATTCTGTTCCTGCCTACTCTGTCACATCATTTGAAAGATCAGAGCATTCCGGGCCTCCTATAAAGCATTGAGAGTAAGGGGAGCTCCAATTTTGCCAGGCTGTTCAGTAGTTAAAATATACATTGGGATCAGCACTATAGTTTTCTCTTCCAGCATCACACAACAGCTACAACCACTAAGCTATAGTTCTCACTTTGTGGCCTCATGGTGAAGCAGTTCCACCAGGGATACTGAGAGCAAGTCTCAATACATCACACAAGGCCATTTGGAGGACATTTGATAATTTGGTGTCTTGGATTTAAATTCTAACTGGGAGTTCAGTAAAGGACAGTACCTGGACTTGGATGCCCACATGTCAAGTGCATGAAGTAATCACTGCAATGTTGGGTTACAAGGAGAAGATGTGAAAGAGAAGTTGATAGCACCTCTGTATTGTGCAAAGAAGAATGGATTTAGCTTAGGTACAGACAAGGCTATATGGCCTTAAACCTGTCTCTTCATTATCACTTCACTCTGCTAGTTTTTCATTACGCGCCCTGGTGTTCTATCCACCTAAACTATACATCAGTGGAGATACGCAACACCAAACATGAGGTGTTATTACAGGAAGCAGCCTTGATTATAAAAATGGGTGGGATCACTGATAATCACGAGCATCTGGAACTCACCAGAGCTTCACAAGTCTTATTCACAACTTCCACATTCAAAAGAGCACTGAGGACCTCAGGGCAGCTCTGGCAAAGCCAAGATCCCAGCACTGCCAGGAGAGAGAAGCAGCTGCAATAGCAAAGCTTTTACTGCCCCAGATGCCCACTTGCTGTTAGTAAAGGGAAGGGTGCAGCTGTCTTCTAGCCCAGCCAACTTCCTCACACACATCAGCATTTTTTTTGCTGTGAAATCTCAACATTTTGCTATGAAGCCCTTCAACTCAACGTGCCCTTTCATTCAGTCTTTAGTGTGACTATGCTTTCTTAAACCCTGGCATCTTACTTGAAGGAAAATGGAGCCTGGACTCAGCATGGACTGACAATACCAGACTCTCTAGTGCTCCAAAAAGCTCTGAAGTCCAGTGGGAACCAATTCAGTGGTTACAGTGATAGCTTTAATCATGGCAGATCCTAGTTTAGTTCCTGTTTTACTGTGAACAATCTGTGAGACTCTTGGAGAATCAGAAAGAGCCTCAAAGGGAACCAGGCTCCTAACCTAACAAATCCAACCATTTCTGAAGATCTGTGGGCCAAGGCATGTTTCCAGGGCCAATTGCAGACTGTTGCATGCCTGCTCTGAGCTACCTGGGTAGAAACGTGTTCTAGTTCAGAAACTGGGTAGCTACCTTAGTATGGCATGAAGCCTGCGCTGCTACACCAAGGTCCTCAGCAGAGCATGGATTGGACTCAGCACAGTATGGTATATCTGTATAGCTTTTGGACCATCGCTTGCTCTATGCCTGCACTTGTCCACAGCAATGTCCTCAAATTTCTATGTGCTTTGGTTTAGCATTTCAGAGAGGACAATACTACTGCTCTGCATGGCTGAGCTGTTGTATGTAGAAGGACACTGCCAGCTGGGAGCTGCTCTGCTGAAATACCTACCTAGAGTAGCTAGCTAGGGCAGGAAAGTGAGATGAAGCACGATGCAAAGGGCTGAATTCCCTGAGAGCACTGTTTTGACACTGCAAAATAGTGAACAGGAGTCCAGCCTGGATGTGAGTTCATGTTGTACAAGCTGGGTTGCCAGTATCTGGGTGTACTTGGTCTCCATTAGTTGCAGAACTGAGACCCAGACCTGTGGCTTTCACAGTGCCAGGCTGCTGAGCCAGTGTTTAGGTTTGGGCCCCATCTTGAAACTCCTCTTGTTTAACAAGAAGGGAGGAGGCTGGCTAAAATACAAGTACTTTGTGAAAAGAAAAAAAAAAATGGAAAAGAGACATGAATGCCTAATGCAACAGAAAAAAAAAAAAAAATCCCAAACCTCCTTAATGTTGCTGTTATGTCAGCTTGGGTTATTGGCAGTGGAAGTGGTTATTGGCAGCGGAAGTTAGACCTGGCTCGAGGCTAATATAACTCGCGCACCTGACTTTTTAAAAGGAGCTGAGATCTGGTTTCTTTATGGATGGGCTTTTTTTCATTTGTGGTGTTGGTCCCTTCTTCAGGTTTCCTTAACCTTCCTTTCAGCCTGTTTTGGACTTCTATCTTTCTTCCTGTCTGAAAAGTCTCCTATTACATGCAGACAGCAATGGGATCCTTCAGGCCAAAGCTCATACTTCTGTCTGGCTTTGCAGTTTCTAGTGCTACACAGGTGAAGGATGTATGATTCAATAAGCTGGTGTTCAGTGACAAAGTCTGATATCTTCCTTCTCCCTGCCCAGGGTCAGTGAACATATGAAGTCTCAGGAGTGTGCTGTAGAGGCTCTTCAACCAACAAGCTCTACCATCTATCACTTCACTCCTAACTACTACTGCTTTTGGCTATCTTAACTCCCAAAAGGACTGTCAATTTAACCATAACTACCTAGGAACTGCCAAGTCTCATTTTATGAGCTGCTGTTGAGAGTTTAGCTATTTAAGGCTGATTTTAAACAATTTTTATTGGTACTTCGTGGCATGTGCCTGATTTACAGTGCTGTAAATAACCACAAATTAGGGACATTTCTTTCTTTACGGTAAACATGCATTACCTAGAGTGTAAGAAAGTTACCACGTTGGTGAAGAACTGGACTACAGGCCTTGTTCTGCTGCAAGCTTCCTGTGTGAGCCGCGGCAAGCCTCATCCAGGGTCTGGTCCATGTGGAGAGGCTGACACTCTCTCCTAGGGATGCTCTAAACACTGAGGAAAGCCAGGGGGTGGTAAGACAAGGATCATGCCTATGAGATGGTCCTCACTGCTCACCCTGCTACTACAAGGCTCTGAAAGTAGGAGAGGGCAGTGCTGTTTTGTAAGTGGCACACTCAGTTTGGTGCACTTAAGGAACTGTAGGTATCTGATGTTACCACAATTTAAAGCTGCATCTCAGGCACATGTCCCAGAGCAGGCACACCTTCTGCATCACTTTCATTTCTTCACTGACTACAGCAGGAGAATAAGCTACTAACTGAGACCAGATGCCCAAACCAGACACAGCTAAAGTCGGGGGAGATGAGAGAAACGAGACATTAAGTCCTACACCAGGAAGCAACCTGCTGCACTCAGGCCAGCACTATCGACCTTTCTCTGCAACATCAACTGAGGAGCACACTGAAGCACCTGAAAAACCTCGTCCTAAGAAGGAGGAAATGTCTCTTTCTAGCTGAAAAGAAGGCCTTTTGCCATCCAGGACTTTGTGGATGTAGAAGTTCAGGTGTAAGATGAGATGTTTCACTCAGGAGCATCCCTGTGACTTGGGGATGTTCAGCAAAGCTGTCTCATCTTCCTCATATTAAGTGGTGTGAGGATGGTAGTCTTCGCTCTAAAAAGTTTTATGTTCCTTTTTCACATCCTTTAAAGAAATTTTCAGCCAGACCTGAGACCCATGGACTATGCTCATTACATTGAGAAGAAATGCAGAAGTCACGCAGCAAAAGACAACTCTACTCCGTGCTGGCATGGGGGGAGAGGACAGCAGAGCTATAGACACCATGCTGGGGCCTTCATTGCCGCCACTGCACTGCACAGATGGGTTCCCCTTCAACAGTACTTTTTCCATTCATGCTTGATAAGTTCACATGCAGAGAAAAATGGAGCCAGCTTTCTATTCGGAGGGAGGCATGGAGAGGAGTGTATAACTGAAATGGACGGCTAAATGCTTTGGGCAGCAGTTAAAATAGAACTTTGGGGATCTTGTGAAATGGCCACAAAATATGTGGATGGATTTTAAAAATTCCAAGTACTCAACAGCAGCCAGTATAGTCATGAAAAGTGGTCAGCATCATTTCAGCTAGACCTGTGGAAATTAAATGCCAGGTCAGCAAAATGGAAACTTTTTGTGGAACAGGACTACTGCATTTAATTTCTTTGAATTTCTTTTAAGAAAGCTTGGAGATGATCAAAGCCCCAAATTTATTTATTTTTTAATGAAAAGTCTGGTTTTCTGGATTTTTTTTTGTCTTTAAATGTAATATAATTATAGTAAGAAAGCTTGAAATCAAGCCAAACAGAAATCATTGAAACTTATCAAAATATTGAGGTTACTGAATTATGTTTACTGAGTTTTTAAAAATGTTCTTTTGGCTCTTCATATTTATTTGTTGATATGTTTACACTTTCCAACCCAGTTTAAAATAAGATAGTTTTGACATCTCAAAAATTTCCACGGGATGAAAAAATATACCCCCCAGAGTGGCGTGGAAGGACTTCAATCCTCAGTGTTCAGAAAATCAGAGCAGTTTTGCAGGATGATCTGTGGATATCAGAGTCTATATCTAGGTACTTCATTTTGAGAGCAGTAGTTGTGGTGCTGAATCATTTCAACAAGCACAATGCTGCTTTTGCTGAAGGACACCCTTGTGTCAGTGTCTTGTTTCCTTCAGAAAAATACTGCTTAAGGGAAACTATGAGACATTTCCTGCTCTTTGGGATAATGAAGAGAATTTGCATATGGCCAGAAAATGAAGACAGCAGGCAGGCACTGCATTTACTAGTCCTCCTCATCCTCGGAGAGGAGGCATTTGGTGTGGTGGTGGAAGAACCTGTGTGATACATGTTCATGCCTGTTGATTGCAAATAACAGAGAAAGTAAGAGAAAGCAGAGATCTAAGACTGAAGATGTCGTCCCCCCAAAAAAGAGGGTAACAGCAATAATAAATGCATTTCTCAGTTGGCATTGAACAGCGTAAAGGCAACCAGAAAACTCAAAATGGTCTAAGATTTGCCTCAACTGGTAGTGAAACAACATGTAAAAAATGTGGAAACAAACAAATAGCAGTGACCCTCTGCATTTCAAGATGTAGAGCAAAGAAAATCTTAGACTTTTCCAGTCCCTCAAGCCCCTGACTACATTTGTGAAGCTGATGCCTGCTGAACAGGACACCTGTAGGTGGGCAGCAGAAGGGTCTTCTTGAAAGCAGCCTGCCCAGGCTGGCACCATCAGGTGCTGCCCAGGGCCAAATCAGGGGGGACTCTGACTGAAAACTCTGGTGCTTTTGTCACTTTTAAGTGTGTAAAGTGTTATACGGTTACAAGTTATATTTACCCACCCTCCCTCACCTTCTTAATAAAAGCTTTCCTTTGATCTATAATCTTTGATCCTAGAAAAAACACATTTCTGTAACTGCTATCTCAAACTAGGCTATTTGCAATAAAAGTGTTTAACTATGCAAACAACTATAAATACTTCTTTACATAATGCAGTTGATATTAAACATCTTCTAAGAAGCATCAATCAGATTTCCTTTCAGGAAAAAAATACAAAAAGGTTGCAATCTTTTTTCAATTTCCTAATGGGTAGCTGAGGTGGGAACTCTATACCCAATTTATAAAATGAAATACTCCCTGTATCTGTTTCACAAGGACATGTACCAGCATGAGAGTGGGATTTGGTGGAACCTGGATTTACAACTGGAAATTAAATACAGGCATGTGGAAACATTACTATGTAAACTAATACTTAGCTACTTCTTGCTCCGATCCCTCAACAGCAACAAAATGGTAGCATGGAAACCAAATGCCAAGTGTAATTTTTTTAAACCTGTTCTATAAGAATGAAAAGAAAAACAGTCCTGTGTAGAACGGGGGAGACTCATTGCTTTTTTGTTTGTGAAGTCTTAAATGTCACAGCCCCTGAGCCGAATTCTCCTTTTATCAAAACCAATGGAGCTTTGCTATCAGTAGTTTGCTCTGGTGGCTCCCATTGCTCAGGTAGGTCACATATTTCAGAGAGGCTGTAGTTCAGAGACAGGCAGAGCAGTGAGGCCCTGGATGCTGGTGATTCAGCATCGCTCTAGCCTGAGGCACTGCTGCACCAACCCAGACAGGAGGGCAAAGTGCTCTAAGATGCAGCCAAGTTCCCTTCATCTGTGTTTCACCTACTTCTTCAGTCCCTGAAGATCAACCAGGAAACCACCAGAACAAATGCTTGAGGCTCACCTGCACCCAGGACCTCCCCACACCTTCTCTGCAATGCAGTTACAGATGTAGCAGCTCTTGATCCTGCAGGACATGTAGGCAGCCCCATTTCTGAGAGTGGTTGCACTGTACAAGGGTGCCCACTGCCTCTCCAAAACATATGCTGTCTATCTGCATGCGGAACAAACTGGGGAAGTCCAGACAGTTGGCTGCTGTCTCAAGGAACTGCAGGAACAGCCAGCCAGGCAGTACATAAGCACCTAGAGGACAGCAAAGTGATAAAAGTAACAGCCAGCATGGGCTTCTCATAAGCAAATCACATCAAACCAATTTAATTTCCTCCTGTGTCAGCACAGCAAACTGTGTGGATGGAAGAGACAGTAGACCAGACAACCCTGATTCTAGATGGCTTTTGGCACTGTCTTACATGATATTCTCATAAATAAGTGGAGGAAATATCATGTTGTTGAAATTGCCATTGACAGTGTATAAAAGAAGTTGAAAACTCATATTCAGAGAGGTTATCAGAGACTCATGGTCAAAATGGAAGCATAGATCAAGGAATTCCACAGAGGTCTGTCCTTGATTGGTTTTGTTCAGTATTTTCAACAACAGCTTGGCTAATAGAATAAAGCAGAGGTTCCCCAGCTGCAGGTGTGGTGGTTTCATGCTGATGAGCAGCTAAACTCCAACACAACTGCTCTCTTGCTGCCCCTCCTCAAAGGAAGACAGGGAGAAAATATGATGAAAAAGGGCTCAAGGGTTGAGATAAGGACAAGGAGATCACTCACTGATTTCCGTCATGGGCAAACCAGACTCAATGTAGGGAGATTAATATAATTTATTGCCTATTATTAACAGACTAGAGCAGTGAGAAACTACAAGCAAACTACAAACACCTTCCCCCACCCACCCTCTCCTACCTCCTCCCCCCAGGCAGCGCAGGGGAACGGGGAATTGGGGCTGTGGTCAGTCCCTAACGCTGCATCTCCGCCGCTCCTTCACGGTCACTCTCTGCCCCTGCTCCACGTGGG
>VXAA01005900.1:84459-133515 GCA_013399115.1 Anseranas semipalmata | reverse complement strand
GCTCTGGCCAGCGGCGGGTCCATTTTGGAGCCGGCTGGAGCTGGCTCTGATCTGACATGGGGCACCTGCTGGGCTCTGCTCACAGAGGCCACTGCTGCAGCCCCCCCTGCTACCAAAACTTTGCTATGTAAACCCAGTACAGCAGGATATATGCTATGAGTTTTATAAAACCAGTTTACAGAGGGCATATAGCCCTGAAAAGACCTCTGGCTGTTGCTGCCAGGGCGTGCTCCCTCTGCTTCTGCTGTTCATCATGGTGGTCGAGTAGAACAAAGTGGAGCTGTTGCAATGCAGAATGTTGTTAGATTTTTGTTCTCAACTTGGACTCCTTGCAAGAACATCAGAGGTCAGAGTTATCAAAATCATCTTGACATTATGAAAGTATGGCCTGAAAAATAACAGAGTTAATCAACTATATTGGAAGGGCCCGTGGAAAACTTGATGAACTGCACAGAGCATGGGGAGGTAGCGGGGAGTTCTTCAGGAGAAGATTACAGCTGATCACAAATTGAACATGATCCAAAACCATCCTGCTGTTATTAAAAAAAAAAAAAAAAAAAAAGGAATGACACACTGGGTTGTATTTTTAGGTGTATGTAAGTTAATTCTTCTGCTCTGCTGAGTTCTTTTGAGGTTGCACTGAACCATGAGTGTTGAGCATTGCACTTAAAGGAGATAGAAACCAACTAGAGGGGCCCACAGTCATTGGATGAGGAATAAACATGATCTGGGAGGAAAAGCTGATTGATCTTGGGTTATTAAGTGTTGAGAAGATGGAGAAGATGACAATCTTCAAATATATGTGGCCAGCAGAGAGATGAAGGGGATAATCTTTTCTTTGTACCACATTACAGCTGAGTAATAATGGGCTTTAATTGCAGCAAAGGAGACTGTAGGTTCGTTACTGGGTAGAACATGCCAACAGAAGAGGAGGGGTTAGATGGAGAAGCACTGTAATACATTGCCTGCGTGGGTGGTAGACTTTCCATCACTGAAGATTTTTTTAAGAACAAGTTAGAGGCATATTAATCAGGAGTTAAATAGGTGTAATTGATCCTACTTTGGGGCAGGTTGGCCTCCTGAGGTCACCTCCCCACCCTTATTTTCCATTTCAGCAGCCTGCCTTATAAACATGGCATGGAAGTCTGTTGCTCAATAGATGGTTAAAAGAGTGAATAGCAGCTGGTTTATTCCTCTGTTTTTAGGAGGTATGTTTACATTCCAGGCGTAAGAGTGGAGGGGAAGGACAGCGAGTTCTGATCCCACCAGCCAGCCAGCGGAGGAGACCGGGCAGCCATCCATCGGAGGCTGTTTAACTTTCCCAGCCTTTCAGAGCCTAACATAAAGGACAAAGGTGGCTCCCAGATGGAAGACAACAGACTTGAAAAACATGGAAGCTGACAGAGAGGGATGTACATTTAACATGAAAGTTAAAATTGCCAGAAGAAGAAAGCTAGGAAATTTCCAGTTAGGTGCAATGGAACGACTCCTGAAGGATCTCTGAGCTCTGTAAGTGTTTTTGGCCTCCATAGAAAATACTTGGGCAGAAACCCTCCAGAAGGTATGTTTGTTTTGAGCAGAACCTGGAGTTTTTGCACTGAGCTTTCTGAAGGCTGTGTTGCAGGATTAGTCTATATTCCTCCTATTCAGTGTCATGGGAGACTGAACGTTTTCACTGTGTTCTGGAGTCTAACACAGGCAGGCAGACCACAAAGAAAAACACAGGAATAGATCCTATAAGCTGCTTCAAATAACACTTGCTCCAGAGCCTCTGGTGATTGCTGAGAAATTCTAGTTTCACAAAAGATGCCAACAGGGGAAGAAATTATTTCACAGTTTGCCTCGAGCTTCAAAAGGGGTTGCTGAACATGGTAACCGACACCCTTTTTGACAGGCTGGTTTGCGGTCAGTGCCGCTAACTAACAGGAAAACAAATGCCGTAGTCCAAGTCGGGAATCGCACTGTGCACCACAAAGCCAAGGAAATTGCTGCGGGAGAATCCCCAGAGCCGCTCCATGAAAGCACGCTGGCCGGCAGGATATTTAAAAAACATCAAGAATGTTCCTTATGTGACAAGATGGATCATTCAGAAGTAAGACTCTGCTGGGTATGAAAAGACTTGGTATATTAACTCAAAGGGACACTTTGAATATGTTTCTAGGTATGAGCAGCTTACTTCAGAAAGAAACGAGTGGATAGGGAAATGGGGAGGTGGGAGTAGGAGGCAAAGTCAAACTGTGTACAAAGATGGAGAATGAGCCAGAAATAGAAAGACGGAAAGAAAAATCAGAGTCTAAGAGTCTTGCATATATTCATTATGATAAGACTTTGCTTTTTTTGCAAGCACCGGCAATTCCATTATCCAAAGAGATACACAATCGCTTTTGATACAAAAGAGGCAAGAATTTTATTACCATTGTATCAGATCCAGTGACTAGAGCAAATACAATCCCCTTTCTTTGCCAACTACATGATTCACAAGGTGTTCGCTGCAAAGACTGACAATCCGACTGTTTGTCTCTGCCGAAGGCTGAGCTATTCTTGATGCAAAGGACTCTCATAAGTGGTCAGAAACATTTCAAGAGGACAATGAAACATGAAATGGATCCAAGTGTAGCATGATAGAAATAGGCTTTGGCTCTCAAGGTAGGAAAAAGGAATAAAACAGATATTGCTAAAGAAAGTTGATTATTAAATTGAACTCCTGCTCACTAGGAGTTAGATATCCTAGATCTGAAAGATCTGACCAACACAGCACACAATCTGTTAGTGACAGAATGTGGATACCTCACTCTACCTCCACCTTGTGCCAGAGTTTAAAGAGACTCTGATTATGACTTGTCAATATTTCGGTGAGACTGTAAGCCTATCTTTTTTTAGGCCAACATCCATTTTCTTATGTTAGGATTCTGCTCCTTTAACAAGAGTTGCAAAAACTGACTTGTGAAAACATACTTATGTAGGGAAATGGCAAAAATGTCTCGTGAGATCCTCACAGGAACAACACATAATACTGATACTGTTGTTTGTCTGTTGGCACCAACTTTTTATCAAATGGCTTTTGAAAGGACTGCCAGAGTCAGAATGAGGGAGAGAAACATTAAGAGTCTATAACCAGTCTTTTAAGAAATTGCAGTCTGGGAGTTTGTAATGACAGGTTTTTTCTCTATTTGTTCTTAGAACTGCTGGACCACCTGTTTTTCAAATTATCAGCAAAAGCAACACCATACTGGATGTTTCAGTTCCTGTCAATCATTATTATTACTAATTATTTAGTTGCTTTCTTAAAGCTACTGAATTAAAGCACAGACTTCATTCTTCGGTTAATTACAGGTCTGAATCGGCTCTGCCTTATAGATCAAGGGAAAATGTAAAGCCTTAAGCCATTACAATACATTTATTTGCAACTTTTTCTCCCTCCCTCCTCATGCTTCCCAATCTGTGTTTACCACTTTGCAGAGGAAGCTTTTTCAGGGTTAGGTTGGCTTTTACAGAGCCTGGCTCAATAGGGCACAGCATCACATTAAGACTTCTTTGTAACAATGTTTACTACTAAACAAGAATAAGCTGGTCCCTCAGGATTTAAGCACAGGTGGATCTTGATTTACCAAGGCACTGACTGTGTTGTATATCTCCATTGAGTGGAAGCTGATTTTAGGATGGTGGGGTGGGGAGGAAAGGTTTCAAAGGAAAAAAGCTATGAACATATGGATAAGATTTGTATTTTGAGTGCTGCTGAGTAGTTGTGTGGATAAAAAGATGGTGCTTTTGAGATAACACTGTAGCTCCATGGAGGGCCTGAAAACTTAAAAGCCAGCACCGAATGGAGCCTCAAAACACAGATCCAAACCCACAACCAGCATTCATGATCCAGCCAAGAGCCTTTTAGTTACTTTTTCATGCCATTGGGTGCAACAATTCAATTTACCCCCAATATATAAATACACACACACAAGACACTAAGTAATATCCTGCTGATCCAAAATGCTCCATGGGCCTCACGGCCTCCCCGCCACCTCTTCCGTTCTGGAACGGCACAGCCCTGGGATACATAACTGAGAAATCTCTGCTTCAGACAAGGGAGAAAGCTTCATGAATCACCAAACAACACTTCTCAGGTGGGAAAAGCACATTCTTTGTTCCTCTATGTGGAATTAGAAAAATATGTGTAGAAGTAAAGCCCTGAAAGCCCCGGGAGAGCAATTGCTCTTTTTTCTCTTTCTTTCTCAGTTTTGTGGAGCTTGTGAGTTTTGGGGTGGTTTAATTAAAGGTCTTAAAATTCTTTAACACTACCATTCAAATGCTTCATATTTTTCCCCCAGTCTCGCAGAGTTTCCGTCCTCCTCTCCCTCTCTCTCTTATGTCACTTTCACTCTGCAATAAAACAATTGAATCACACACTGGTACATAAATATTGGCAGGTTTTTAGGTTTGCTGTTTTTTTCACTCAGCCTATTGGGCAAACAGCCTAGAAAGGCTAAGTTATTTGCCAGAGTTTGAATTTCTGGCAAACAGCGCAGATCCAGTACAAATCTCAAATCATATTTCAGGAATGCCGTGCTTCTACCGCACCTTTCCAACTCTTTTCTCTGTGCACTAATGACTATTATGGGGAAATGCGTTCCAGAAATGTGAAAATCAATGTAGTGGGAAATGTACCAAAACCACCTTTCCACTTATACAATCTCAGTTGTCCAAGAAACACAATTAATTAGTGTTATTGAGCTGTTTAGCTCCCCAATAAAAGCTTTTTGAGTGATTATATGAAGAACCATTGGTACTGGAGACTTCATACTGAAGTAATTAATGGAAGTTGATTATATTCTGACAAGTTAAATACACGTTTGTTTGATATTACACACACATGGAAAACACATGCGCTATTGAGCTCAGTACATAGGAGTTTAGATTAATGGTGTTGATGAATTATGTGGAGATTATATACTTTGCAGACACATAATGGACCTGATTTTGAAAAGCAGGGTCTCATTTTGCTCCTGCAATTTTGAGGGTGTGAATAATTGCAGGTGATTTTCTAGCAGCTAGACATCTCACTGCCTGGTGGAATTCCTTCGGGCGGAGGTCATGCCTGCTTTTGTGCAAGGCACCAGAAGGCACTGGGAGAGCTCATGCAGACACATGAAGAGCAAACCTGCGCCAGTGCTGCGTGCTGGGACCACAGTGACCAGAAAGGACAACAAGTTTCATGCACAACTGTGGCAGCTGATTTGGAACTTCCAAGAAATATCTTCTCTTTCCAAGTCTAGGGGCAAGTTATCAAGTTGAGGTTCAACCAAGCTCCAAAAGGGGGGAAGCTGTCACTAAGCTTTCTCCTACCACCAGGGAGAGGCTGGTGACAGACCCTGACACCAGCTGCTGAGGCAGTCTCCACAGGACATTATCCAGGTTCAGCCTAAAGTCTTTGCCTGCAAGTTAGTGTCTTTCTCTTGAGGATCTGTCCAAAGGTAAGTGGATATCACTGGGATGAGGACAGAGGCAGTAACCCATGTCAAGGTTTAACTGTCGCTTTAATTGGGTTTAATTGGGAGGTAGGAGGCCAGGTTCAAATGAGGGGCTTGATTCAGGCAGGAAAAGGACTCAGACTTTGGTCTTAGCTGCACTGGTCCATCATGTAGAGCAGCCCGCACAGACTGGTCAAGCCCAGATCTGATGGCTTCCCATTTTGTTTACACACAGGAACACACCAAGGTGCCCCCGGGATGCCACAGCCAGTATTGCAGGGCATTTACTGAGTGCTTTGAGCACCATCTGGGCACACTCCCTCAAGGATTTTCCTAGAAATATGCCCAGAAGGAGCAGGGACTGCAAACACCCCAAAGCTGAGCTACAAAGATAGGATGACTGCAGGCTGCAGGGGGCAGCCTGGCTTCCACAGCACCCCCAGGGCTGTTTTCCAGGGCCATGAGCTAGATGAGCATCCCCTCCTGAGAGCAGCACCTGCTGAGCCCCCACAGGTGTGATTCAGTTCAAGACACCAAATCTGGGAGTCTATATGCAAGTTTCCATGTGAGGCAGGCACTCGAATTCCCACCTACATGATGGAGATCTCATCAAAACCACCAGTGGAGTGTGCAGAGAGACTCTGCACACGCTAATACAAACTCTTCTTGCTGAGCTGTCTACACATTCCCTCTACCTCTGACACCTGTGGACACCTAGCTTCAGAAACCCCCATGTAGGTGTTAGTCACCGGGTGAAACCTGCTCTTAGACATGTGACAGCTACGGTGCAGAGGCAGCAGGCTTTCTGTTTCCAGGATTGCTGTCATCCCAGACATACGCTGGCTGCTCTGCCTGGATGCATTACACAGAGAAAGAAAAGGTAAAGACATAAAGACCTGTTCTGGCCTGGATCTTAAAGGCATTTGGGGAATGAATATGAGGCACCAGCATGTGCCTATGGAGGTACAGTAAATGGAAAGCTAAAGAGCCATACAAATCCTCTTTTCTGTGCTTGCAGTCCATAAATCCAGTGCTTGGCTCTCTGTCTGTGCATCATTAAAAGGTGAATACTACCATGATCTATAAACAAATACAGACCACGCATCCCACATGACAAAAATGAGCTCACAAACACAAATCCCAGAAGAGGTCTGTGGTCCCCCAGGTAGTCAGGTTCCAGGTCCACCTGATGTGGCTTCCCTTGGCACATAAGCAGGGCAATGAGACAAGCTGTATGGCTGACATCCCACCACTGGTGGTTGCCTAGCTCTCAGTAGAAATTTCAGCATCCTTTCTGCCTTGCCTGACCCTGGGTATGGATGCAGTGGGGCAGGTGGGGCACAGAGGGGCAGCAAGGGGTAGAGGGGAGTCAGTGTGAGGTGAGCATCAGCGGTACCTGGAGATGCTGAAGGTCTCAAGGCACATGGTAGGCCAACAGATGCCGCAGACAGTGCAGATGTGATGGAGGAACTGAACGCCGGAGGGCCCTGGAGACTCGCTGTGTGGCTGAGGACAAGTTGCTCCATCTTGGTCCCTCCACATGGAGGTAGCAGGACCTAAGGCAACAGCACCAGTGCAGGCACTGAAATGGTTTATTTGGCTGTATAAATACCTAACCCCTTCCCAAGACTGCTGCTGCTGCTTTGATCTCCCACCTAGCTACAACCCTGCAGGAAAGACAGAATTAGGGCCTAATTCTGCAATTATTTACTGCCTCCATGAAAGAGCAATCATTGTTGGGAAGGGCTTTTAACTACCACTCTTCCCCGGTGCGGCCTGCCTGCTGCAGGCAGTGGGTAATCCTGGACGCAGGCCCCAAAGCTTGCCGTGCCGGCGGACAGGAAGCTGTCCTTTCCGAGGAAGGGGAAAGATCTGGCTTCAGCCTCTGCTTCTTAATTAGCAGCTGCAGGTGGAGAGCTGTGCAAGTCCCTCACATTGCTTTTATAGCTATCACATCTTTATGTGGTTGAACTGTTTTTTTCCACTGTAACTTGGCCATTTTTGGAAGAGAAATATTTTGGGTCACATTATCAATTTTTCCCCCATGGAAAGGTTATAAAAATTAATCTATAAGCAAATTGATGGGAGGAAAAAAAGTTAGCAGAAATGTTTTCAAATGGATAAACTTCAAAGGATTTGAGCTCATTCCATTTGAATTACAGAGTCAGAGCTTTGGTCCAGCCACTCTTTGCTTCTCTACCTCTCTTCCCCACCCGTGCTGCTTTGCATCACACTTGAACAGGTCCCCAGTGAGAATTTTTTTCCTAATGATTGAATTTAGCATTGGCAGAAGTACCTTGATAGGCTGTGCTTGAGGCTGAAGACCTCACTTGCTGTCCGCAGCAGGCACAAGAAGCCGCAGAGCTGCCTTTCTGACTGCAACGTGCCAATCTGTCTCCAGAACCTCTCAGATGGGGAGAGAAGGGCACTCCTTCCCCCAGACCTACTCATTGCTGTGACCTGCTGTTAGTGGTCCCAACATAGTTCTCAGCCAGGGCAGCAGTCTGTGTCTGCAGACATCAGTCTAACTGGACGAGACTAAGGTCACCACAACAATCCCTGACAAGTTACCTCATGCCCTTCTAGTTTGTGCTAAAGCAAATCAGTGACACTGAGGTTGAACAGCTGATAGAAACCCACATAAACACAACCCTACCTTTACTTTGAAGTGAGATGCCAATTGCAGTGCCAGGCAAGCATTGAGATTGTCCTCAGAGGAGTCAAGGAGCAGTGTAACAGCCACTGTCTCTTTGGGATAAATACAAGAAACAAAACCCTTCAAGATGCTTTGTGGACCCAGAAAACCGAAGCAAGCTCCACCCAGAGGCATGCATTCCTGCATAAATAAAATAATTACCTCTACTTACAGGTGTCTCACATCTCACTGGTTATTGTTTTTGTGTGTTTATGGAAAGAAGACAGAGCAGATCAGAGAAGCCAAGGACATGTTCTAAACAAACATCAAGATTATGGCTCCAAGAACAGAGAAGAGCAGGAGGGCGAGGGGGTGGGGATTTTTGCTGAGCTGATTAAAAGACAATTGTGCCAAGAAAAATCAGCTCTTAATTCCTCCTGTGACTGGGGGGTATAGCACGTTGCGCATTCCTTGTAAACGGAGGACCACAATAAAGAATCCTGTCTCTATCTCCTCTACCCTTCCACCCACTACTCCTCTCGGCTCCATGGTGCCAAACTGGGTGAACGACAGGGCTGTCCCATGTCAGCCATTTGGCTGTCACTGTTACCTTGTATTACCAGTGTGGTAATGGAAGAGGGCTGGGACAACTCTCAGTACATCTGAGCTCATTCAAGCCCACACAGCAAAAAGGTCTCCCTCAACCAACAGCCAGCAGTGTGACATGTCAATAAAAGAGAAAACATCAAAAGAAGAAGGAAAAAGCATCCAGGAATCTCTGGATAATGGTGGAGAGATTACTTCTAGGTGGAGGTGAAATTGCTTTTGGAGTAACAGCTACAAAATGTCTAGCCAGACTGGAAGACCCATAGCTGGGAGCAGAGACCCATCTGCTCTGAACAAGGAGGATTTCCATGGAGCCAGGGAGACTCAAAGATGTTTTGACAACCCCAAACCTGCTAATAGACGTGAGCAGCAGCAAGGAACGACAGATCTCAGAAGCTGTGTGGAGAAAGCAATGAAAGGGGCAGAGGTCAAAGCAGACCTCACTCAGCCACCTGGCTGCACCAACCGGGTTAGCCAAATGACCTCAGTAAAACTATTTTCTACCCCATTTGTAACCCTCAGAGGCCAATCAGGGAGAGGAGAGATTGTCCAGTTCAAATAATGCAAAAATTGATTTCTTTGAGGGAAAGCTCCCTGAGAGACTTCTTGGCTCTGCTCAGCGTCTCCCCCAAATGAGTGGCTAGGAAGAGGAATAGGAGAGGTTTCCAGCAGCCAGCCTCAGTACGCCAGCTCCATCCGTGCTACGGAGCAGCTCATGACAGACAACCTGAGTGCTCCAAGTTTGCAGGAGCTGTTGAGATGTGGCTTGCAGGCAGCCATCAGGCAGAAAGAGCCAGATCAGAGAATGAGCAGCGAGGGGAAAGCTGAATCCTCTGGCCTGGCTGTGGACCAGGCGAGACCTGTTCTTGGCATAATCTGGTGCAAACAAGGACTCCCAGGATAAATGGGCAATGGAACAATTTATACACGTTTAGCTGGACTTGGACTTGAAGGGCCAGATCAGCAAAAGGAAATCAGACACCCCAAGGGCCTGGGGAATTTGCCCCACAATTTGAGTTTTTCTCTACAGCAGCTGACCAGGAAAGGAAGCAGCTGCTAGCAAGAAAGATGGACATTAATCGCCATGAGCCCCATAAGCACAGATACGTCAAATGGAAAAGGTGACTCTAGTCTGGCTTGTGGCATTTTTGAACAATTAGAAAAAGTGATAGGTTTGGTTTGTAAAACAAGAGAAGTTGGCAATAATGCAAAAAAACTGAAGAAAGCACTTCAGTTAAGTTTTGGTACAGTGAAAAAATTCACTATAAAATGTCAACTTGTTATAATAGAAGGCTGGGCCAGAACAAAGCATCACAAGAGCCTAATAAAAAGCTCCTTTCACCAGTCTTACAGAGAGTTGCAAGGACACCACATCATGTCAGTGAAGGCCAGAGGTACACAAATGAGGCCCCAGGTTTTTGTTTAGGTCCTCACAGTAGAACAACAGAAGGAGGAGACTGGCTACAAATCAACTGCCAGTATCTGGGAAATGCATGGAAAAAGTGGACACTGCCTTGAGGATAACCATTAATAGAGCAGACATACTAAAAACAGTAAGGGGTAGACTGTCCAAAAGTGAACCAACTAATTGGTCTCAAATGGAGACAGTGACAGGGAAACATGCATTCGTCCAACAGTTGGGAAAGTTGGGTTTGCAAATTGGACATCTGGAATTTGAGCTAGATTTCTGGATAGCCGAGATAGTGGATGAGCTAATAAACAGTTTGGATTTCATTATGCCTAATAGCTAAGTAAGTGCCAGGAAACCGTGTCTTACAGACCCTGCCTTGAAAATTCTTTATAAATATGTGGCACAGGTGAGCAAAATGATTTGTAGGCAACTGGTTTGCAGAGAACAGGGAAAGGCACCATTATGTGACATGCCATGGGAGCTTTCCAGTCAAAAAAATCACTTCCCAGAGGCTGAAACCTGTTTAGAGACCTAAGATCTCAAAGGGATTTTTTGCTCAAGTGTTGGTATATTGGAAGCAGGCATCTGTCTTCTCCTTGTATGCTAGACATTTCTGACTAGGAGCAAATAAAAAGGGGAAAAAAGGGAACAATGGCCAGAAAGCATGACAAAGTAAACTAATGTATTAAATATACTTAAGAAAACTAGGAGAGAGAAAAGAGTGGAGATAAATGCAGGGAGCTTGCTATTTGGTGCTGAGCATTTTCTCAAGGAGCCAAGGATGGCTTGCAAAGCTTTGTCACTGAGGTTTCTGGAGTTGTCCTCCCTCTCATTGCCAAAGCTGCACAGGACCAAAATATAGGAAACTGGCCATGGAGCAGCCACGTCTCAGCTTAACAAAGGCTAAGTGTGGGAGATATTCTGGGCAGCTGGGAATTCCAGGAAGGCAAGACTGAGCTCTCACCTTGGACAACCTTGGGTTGCCCAGAGGAAGGGCAGCCCCATGTCCCATTCAAGGCTGCAAAGACCACTGTCACAGCTGGGTCAGCCCTGTTTTTTGCTCCAGATCTGATGAGTAGCTGTGGAGCCAGGTGGAAAGATGTGCTTCGCAGTGTCAGAATAAAACCCTCAGCAGCCAGTGAATATAGACACTTAACTCCCACTCTGGGGTGTGGGATCAGACCACAAGTACAGCCTTGGGAGACATAGTCAAACTGTTTTTCAGCCCTGGTTAACATCTCCACATAACACCAGTGCATTTATCTTGTGGATGCCCCAGCTTACCCTGGGCCACCTCAGCAGCCATCTTCACGCAGTGGTGACATGCCCTGAGGGAGCCACCTCCTCCGGCTCCTCAGTGGGGTGGCTCTGCTGCATAAGTCAAAAGCCAAGGCCACCATGTGGTGGTTTTACAGATGGTCTGAGACAACCCTAAGTCTGCCAGGCTCCAACAAAACTCCAAAGAAAGAGAGAGAGTATTTCCTAGGAAAAAAAAAAAAAAGCATTTTGCGTTGGGCAGACAAGGAATGAAGGAGGAATTTCCGCTGACAAAACAACAGTGGAGCTGTCCAGAAACAGCTGCTCCTCCAGGGCCAGCAGGATAGGGATGGACTTTGTTGCCTGACAAGGGGCTTACTTTTAAGCTTGCAGATACTGCAGAACACCAGCTAGCTTGGGTGAACTTGTGATGGAAAACCATCGCAATGGTCACCAGGACATGATATAGCACAAGGAGTTACAAAGGCTCTTGGGACACCATTCACAGTTTGCTTTTCTGTATCGTAAAACGCCCTTCATATGGGAAACTGATGCTAACAGATCCTGAACTTATAGTTTAGGGACAGGATTGCTACAGCAACACAAAGGGTTTCAAAGTGTCTTGGTTGCAGCAAAAGTTGTAAGTCTTTGAGATGATCTGTTGTATTACTGAAGCACACCTTGGGGTAAAGGTTTTATTTATATATCTTCACTGCTGCTTGGATGGGAAAATCATTTTGGAATAGCAAAATGAAAATAGTCTGACAAAAGGGTGTTGCTTAAGAATGTAGTAATTTATTATTTAATAATTACTACTTAAAATACGATCTCAATAAATGTAATTTTCCTTTTTGTCTAAAACATACTCTTTAGACTACCACCATTGTAGACTTAACATTGATGACAATGAAAGGTGTTTTATGAGTTAAATGTAGCTGCCGCCTTTCAACTGGAACGCGTGAAATCCTTTTGTGGAAATCAAAATCAACAGCCTCCACACAAAACTTGGACATTGCTACACAGGTATATATGGAAAGACAAGTCTCTTGGTCTTATTTGGTAAGACTTGGGTGTCTGTGATAGGGACAAAATAGAATCATAGAATCATTTAGGTTGGAAAAGACCTCTAAGATCAGCCAATCCAACCATTAACCTAGCACTGCCAAGTCTACCACTAAGGTTTGGGGAAAAGCTAAAAAAAAAACCTCTTCATTTTCTCCTGTGTTGAGAAGAAAACACTGTGGATGAGCACTGTGAATAAAGACACTAGCCTCAAAACAACAGAATGTATTGAGCAATTTCTTGAACCTACATACAGGACTCCGAGTTGTGACCACTCTGGTCAAAAAGTAATACTTCTGTTTGCTCTTAAACCTTCTGTGATCATCATTAATATTCATGAACTTTGCTTGTAAGTACTAAGCGGACTTATTTATAACATTCTGTTTAAAAGACTCTCTTCATCTATGCAATGCAACATCAGATTCTGTCAAACCAATTAATTATGTTATAAAATCAACTGGCTGCTGATAGAACTACCAGCCACTTTTTTCCCATTGAAAAGAAATGTCAAACCCTGTTTTCTGTACCACTAGCAGAGGCAAGGCAGGAACCTGTCCTTTTCCAAAATGAGGTGACATACATCTGTGTGCTAGCAGTAACTGTGCTATCTAGAAATTTTTTCAAGCCAGTAAACTCTTTCAGACCTATTTTATTCCCAGCTTCACCTCCCTTCCCCTGTAACAAAACAGCAAATGTTATAACTGCTTAAAAAAAAATCAAATATAAAGTTACATATTACCATTGTGCCTTTGAGAACTATGGTTGTGTGCTATAAGATATGGCAAGCTCATACTAAAACAAAAGGACCTTCTCTCCACAGCACATTCATTATTCTCCCCTACTGAGTAATTGTATCACCTGCCTTCTATGGATTCTTTATGCTTCAGCAGAGATGCAATTTCTGGCCAGAGCAGCCTCAGAATAGAGTCTTAGCTTCCACGGATGTGTAATCATTTACACCTGTGCAAAGTAGATGTAAACTCACTTTGCACTCACTTTACATAGGTGCAAATGACTGCACGAGGTGAGAAGCAGTGGAGAATCAAGCCCATAATGACTACAAAGCACTTAAGCAGGGTATGATGGAGACCAACAGAGGCACATGGGATATAGTGATCAGGAGGTGAACGGATGTCAACACTAGTTTGTGAGTCTATTCTCCCTTATTGCGTGAGCAGCGTCTATTATTAGCAATGGAAGTCATGCATGTGTGCCCAGAGGATAATAAATCAGTCGCTGTGTGAGTGCTCCAGGCCTGCTCCAGCTTCTCCAGCACCGCTGTAAGGGTTAGACTGCAGCGGGAGACCTGCCTTGCCACCCGGGTTGGAAGATACTGGCTGGCTGTGCAGTTGCAAGATCATTTTACATGGAGAATCACACTAACACTAGGGACTCTGGTTCGTTTTTGGGTGTATTTCTTGTTGTGAGTCAAACAGGTTATCCAAAAACCTGTCTCAATCACTGCTGAAATGGTACAGGTGCTCCTAAAGCTGCCCGACAGCTGGGGAGCACAAGTTTTCAAAGGAAACTTTACTTTTTATGAGCTGTTGGATAAGACAGAGTAGATAGATCTAAAATTAATCTGCTGCCCTTTGTCAGAGCTCTCTGACCATAAGGTTAAAGGCAGTAATAACTGCAATGGGCTTTTGGAGGGGTGCTGGGAGGAAGGGAGAGAAATCTTTTCATGCTGAATTTTTTTGACCTAAAGATTAGGATTTATATAACAACTTTGGTAGTCTGAAAAAGACCTTCTGAAATGTGTTTCTCTTAGTTTTACACCTGCCAGCTTTCCTCACTCTTTTTTCCCTGGCTTACTAATAGCAGTGGTAAATGCATCCAGAGAAATACGCTTGCTATAAAGTACTGAAGTTTCTGTGTAGAGTGACTTAGAATTACTGAATCTGAAATAAAGTACGTGTGTCATTTTTCCAAGGGACTTTTAAAATGTGCCTCTGGATATATGTGAAAATATAAAATACTGCACACAGAAAAATTAAAGCAGAAAGCATACGGTCAGGAAGGAAAACTGCTTCATTTGTTACAGCTATCTTTTAAAGGCAAAGCAGGCACACCCTGTGAGTGGTGGGCTGGAAATCTACGTGTCCCAGCTGATTTTGCTGTGTTTGCAGTACCTGGTGTGGGAGAGGGCTGGCCATTAGTGCAGAAGTGGTTTCTCATGGCCTCAGGGTTCTGCAGGGCCAGCACTAAAGTCAAGCCCAACATTTATTCACGTCCCACGACAGTCAGGCTAAATCTGATTCACAAGCAAGATGATGACAGCTGGGACAAGGGATCATTTTTAGTTATAAAACAAGCAATTTTGAGCATGTGATTTGTGGCAAATAATCCAAATGGTTTCTTGTTTTATGAAAGCATTTACAAATGACGGCATCAAATACTTGGTGTGCAGGGAGGCTGGCTGAAGCCTGGTACTGAACTGTTGTGGGCCCCCATGGACTGGGAAACTCAGGTTCTAGAAAGGGAGAACTGCCTTGATACATACATTAACAATAGCATCAAAGAAGCCTTTATGTTCAGTAACAGGCTTTGAGCAAAAAACTTTTACTCTCTGCCCCTAGTAATTTATGAAAGGTTATTTTACCCTACATCAGGTACACTTGTTGGCTTCCTTTGTAGTGGGCTTTTAGATGTGTTTTCAGCATGAGCTACAATTGTCAGAGAAAACGTGTTGTCCATCGTTAGAGCAGGAGCACGAGGGATGTCCTGGGGCCTCCTTCCTTCGAGTGGCAGCAGAGCCACGTGGTGCCCCTTGAGCTGGCTTCCCAATGGAGCAGGACGTGGTGCCAGGGGCAAGCCCACTCCCTGCCCTGGCACCGGGCTCCTTGAGGCCACCAGCAGGATCCCACCATGCCACCTCTCCCAGGGGTGCAGTACTGGGAGGACAGAGGGGAGCAGGATCAGCTTCCCTGCACCTTTCCCATTGCACTCTAGGACATGGCTGGCACCCATAGTGTGGTACAAAGCCACTGCTCAAGGGCAAAGCAGCCCAGATGGAAGCTACAAAGAGCTGAAGTCCCTTCAGCCTCTCTTCTTGCCTCATCTCATTCTTTGCACATAGTCGCAGATGTAGCACATCTCAAAGTTGCCGCAAGCATATGGTCCTCTGTAGTATAGGAAGGGCTGTCAAACTTCTGCACCTGGTTGTGTTGGCATGCCTGGAGGCAGCTGAGATAGGACTTGGGCCACTTGGTCATACTTGGCACTCATGGTAGGAGCCCTCTGTCCAGTTCTTAGTGGCAGCTGGCCTCTGATACCTGCTTCAGTGTCCTACTAGTCATGGTCAAAGGTGTGCACACTCTTCAGCTTCTACAGTGGAAAGCGAAATCTTGTCACTGGATCCTTATAGATTTATGCACTTATCTCACAGGTCTGCTCAAATGAGAGCAATTATAAAGGCAGGGTTATGGTTGTCCGGTATCAATAGCATCTGCTGCTGCCGCTGAACAACCCAGCTGCCATGAAATCCTTTTGATATTTGCTGAAGGTGTATTTAAACTCCTAAAACATACTTTATTTTAAAAGTTTGGGTATTTTTCCACTGGAACAACTTATCTAGGGCTGTGCTGGATTCTATACTACTTTAAGCTTTTCAAGTCTAAAGCCAAAGAAGATTTAAATAGTTAAGTCTAAAACAAATTATCTTGAAAACGGCCAGTTATTAAGAGGTTACCCTCCTAGTGCTTAACTCCACCCTTCAGCCCTCAGCTGTCCTACCTTATTCCTAAAACTACTTGGGGCCCAGGGCTTGAAGTATTTCTCATCCTAGGTCCCCAGAGGATTCAGTTTGCTCTCAGAGCATACATGCATCCTAAAGCATGCTTTAGTCAAAAACCCTGCAAAAGTCCTGTGCTTCAAGTGTGATATGACCCTGATGCTCCCACCTAGCCCAGTGGTTAGAGTGCTTTGCTGGGGACTAGAAGACCTGAATTCAATGTCGTTGCTGGCTGGAGGGGATTACAGCCCATCTCCTGCGAGCATGAAGAGATATCTAACAGTGCTGTGTGGTCACCTCGCTGGAGAGAGAGGGGGGGGCAATGGAGCGGAGAATTCCTGGGAGAAGGAGGGCCAGGTCCCCGGCAGCTCCTTGCAAGGGCAGGGTGGGAAGCCTGTGTGCCCTCCTCCCAGAGGAGTGTCCCAACCGGTGCCAGCATCCCGCTCCCTCCCTGCAGGAGGACGACTCTCCCTGCTGCAGTGGGGATGGGCTGCCAGGCGGCGGTGGCTGCGGAGCCCTGTGCTGTTTCTCACGCCAGGGCTATCTGACAGCTTCTTCTGAGCTCCCCACGCTGCCGGGAAGCAGCTCACTGCAACTGCCTTCTGCAGTGCAACGTTGTTATTTACTTTATCATTCATGTGCTTGTGTACATTCCTCACATTTTAACTATGGAAGCAGAACAAACAGAGCATGTCAACCTTCTTTCCCTCCCTCCTGTCACCCAGCTTGCCTCTGCAGTTTTTTTCCCCACTCTTAAAGGCTACTATAGCATGCTAATGGATCAGTCTCCAAGTGTTTCCATTTGCATCTTTTTCCCCCGGTTACAGACTTAGCAATCTGTAGGGGAAGCATTCAGCATGACCCTAAAGAACAGTATAGTGGAGAGCATTGTTTCTATGAGCAACTCCTGTGTAAGAACAGATCTGCTTAGTCTGGAGTTATCAACACTGATTGCAAGCCTAGCACCTATGATCTACCTGCTACCTTTGCTGTAAGTGACTGCAAAAAACAGGGGATGCCTGTCTAATGTTTTGTATTGCTGTGTTGTGCCTCCTGATCTCCTTCACTCTGCCCTGGAGAGTGCCTGAACAAGAACAAATGGCCTTTTTTTTTTTTTCTCGATGAGTTCCTCGTGTCTATGTGTCAGTGACGTGTTTTCAGATTACAACTTCTGAAATGTCTTCCTATGCCTGCAGCTGAACAGATCAAATGGAGACAATTAAACTCTACTGGGTCTGTCAGCCAAAAGTGCACCTCTTTTTTTCAGAAGTCTCTTCTCTGCTTTAAAGTATTTTTTACAAACTACTGCATACAAGTGTGGGTGGGTGCAACGCAAGCACACAGCCTGAAACAAATGAACACATCTGGTTCTGTGCTTGTCTGTCAAACCATCTGCTCGCACTCGTACTGCCTGGTCCTGGTCCTGCATGAAACTCAGGCACTTCTGAAAATGCAGCCTTTTAATTTTTCTAACCAAAAACACTGCTAAAGTCCAGCAATCACTGACATCCAGTGGTGGCTGAGGATAATTACAAATGTTTATTTTCTGAGAGTCTTGTTTGCTACATGTGGAAACCCAAAATAAGATGAACATTTGCTTTTGAGCTCAACAGAGGGAGGACAATTCAACTGAAACATTACATTGCTAACATTTTGCTGGATGTGAGAGGGCAGGTACGTGAGAGCCAGTATTGAAAAGCATCTCTATGTTCCTGTTCAAAGGGGCTTCAAGTCCAGCTGCACTCCTGTATTATTTGGGAGTAGCCCCAGAAGGCAAATCAAGTTCTGATTTTCGGAAACTGCATGAGACAAGACCTAAAGTTTCCTGCCCCAGGCAGTTTGGAGCGAGATAAAGTTAAGACCTAAGCAACGCTGATCCCCCTATGTTGGCCCAATAAAAACACTGGGCGGCCAGGTGAGCCCTTCAGGCCTCCCCAGTAAGGCTCAAATACCAATTAAATCCTCTGGTGGGTGATCCTGCCTGAAGAAAACAACATCAAAGTTCCGGTTTTGACTTGATTCCATCCAGCACACATAATTAACAATTCGTTTATGGCTGGGGAAGAATAGGGGGACTTTATGTATTTGTGATCCTGGTGCAAATACTACTTGTTCCTAAATGTTTGTATAGTCTTTCTTTCTTCTGTATGAGACTGGTACAACTGCTGAGGGAGTGATCTACTTTTCTTTTTTTCATGCAGTCACCCTGTACAGTGTCTGACAGAACATCTTAATTTTTTTTTCTTTTTTTTTTTTTCCTTTTCAGGCTGGGGATGGTGAGAGGATAAAACTAGAAGAAAACTTAACTTTTATTTCTGAAATTCATTCAAGAGTCTTGGAGCAGGAGGTGGATTTTGACAAGCATAAACTACTTCCAGTACAGCAAACTTTAATGGCTGCTGACACGACCATAATTTAAACCTTGGGCATTCGTAAACAGTTTGCACAGAATGCCGTGTAAGCAATAAGAGCTCGTTGCAAGGGCTCCAGCACTTTCTGAATGCAAGACTTCATCTGTCTCTTCCCCTTCTGCCTCCAACCTTTTCTGCACTGTATCACCCCCTCCAATACCCTTTGCAGAGAGAATATTCCTCCAACCGGTTTGCCAGTCACCACGGGCCCCATAGCACTGACACGTATTACAGTATTAGCTTTTAAAGCTTTGGCCATAAGGAACCCCACCAGCAAGCATTAGCCATATGAGAGATGGTCTCTGCTGCATGGGGTCCAGTGGGGCAGGATGTGCCAGACAAAAAGGAGAGAGGGGACCCAGAGCTCATGCTAAGGCCTGGCCCACCCTGCCTGGGTGACCGGGCTGGCCGTGCCTGGGCACGAGCAAGGGCTCTCGTCCTCCCTGTGCTGCCTCGCAGAAAGTGAGAGCGATGTCACACCCATAGGGAGCACGGAGGAGAAAATGACAATGAACCAGGACATACTCAAGACGATGAAGTAGCTGAGCTTGCTCTGAGGCTGATACAAGTCTCCACGCAGCGTCACTAATGAAGAATTGCTCTGCCCGTAGCTGGGGAGAAAGCCAGAATCTCTTTTCTGATACTGAAATAAAGCAGCCCCCTTTTAGACCAGTCAGGAAAGTAATTGTTCATTCCTCAGGTCGAGCAGCACATGTGCAATCTCTTTGTTAAGTAGCTTTCTACATTTTTGCTCCTTGGCTCCCGCCACTGCAGCCTGCGGGATTGCCAGCCCTGAGCGGCGGCCAGGAAACCCACTCCCGGCGCGAACGGGGCTAACGCAGCGCTCTGCGCCTACCACAGCCCAGCACAAACAGGACACTGGCTACGGCCGCTGGGGAAGGCGGGAGGAAAGACCATGCTTCCCAAATACAGCTTGTAACATTCAGTGTGGCTCCTCTGGCCGCAGAGCACACAGGCTTAAATTGTAAGAAAAGGCCAATGTGTGGAAGCCGAAGGGAGCCTTGGTGGCTATTGCTGGCCAAAGTAGAAATGAGGTGGAAAAGCTGGAGGACACTTTTTTCTTACAAAATCACTACCAGCCGCAAGGTCAGTATGCATTGGGTAAACAAGCCCAGGTAGAAGGCCCAACAGTGAGAAAGAGTAGGGCAGCTAGTTCAGATAGAGGGGAATTAAATTTGTTGCAAGCTAAAAACAAAGCCAGATCTCTTTGAGGTATTGAAATAACTTCACTACTGCTTTGAACACCAGCCTGCAGAGTGGAGAGACTGGAGTATGCCACTGGGGAGACACGGGTGTCTTATAAAATACCTGCCCCTGTTCTAGTCTTTTTCTAGGATCTGAAAACATTGTTAATGTAACCAAAATCTGGTTCCTACCTAACTTACAGCTTGCAAAGTCACCATCTACCTCTGTAGTTTTGCTATATAACACCACCATGCCAGCAGAGTGTCATTTTACATTGGTCTGTATAGGCATAAGGGCTTCACAGACTTAGGCAGAGAAGGAGCGAGGGATAACAAGTCCTTCTGCCATCTCATTACCAGTGTGTTAAGAATCCTGCTCTGGAGGCAGGCAAGCAGCATTGCTCAATTCATTTCCATTAGAAAATAAATGTGCTTCCACATTCCTGGACAGCAAATGACAGGAGGCATTGGCTCATGAGCTAGTCTGCGATTTTACCATGACTGGCTAAAGGACTTGGAAATAAGAAGCGTTTTTCCGCATGGGCCCTACTGAAACGTGAGCCTGGAAGCTCAGCCAGCCAACAGCCTGGGTTCACACCTTTCTGTACCTGTAATTCTTGGTCCCTCCTAGGGTGGGTATTATCTGCCTGCTTTATAGCCCTAAGGCAGGAGAAGGCCTTGGCTGAGCTGAGGGGATCTGCCTGAAAGCAAATCATAGTATCAGGGTTAAGAAACAGGCAATCTTTGCGGCTGGCACTGTACTCTAACTTCAAGGGTGATCTCCTCGCACGCTGAGCATCCCTGGCCAGCGGCTAGCATACTGGACTACCAGGCACCACATTCAGAAGGGGCTAAAGGTAACTTTTCTGTGTGGTTCTTCTTCCTAACATAATGCATGACCAGCTTCTATCTTTGTGACCACAGAAACCTCTTTTCATATTCCCAGCTTGTATTAGTTTTGGGAGCTCTAAAAATGTCTTCCTCAGAATGAAAAGATGGTTATTTCACATTTTTACGTAGAATCAGAAAAAGTGAGTCTGCAAGCCCAGAACACCAGCTTCGAGGCTGTTCACCTAGACTGGGAAAGACATGCAGTCAAGTCCCTGTGCTTTCTCAGGTGAAGGGTTTTTAAGTCTTTGCCCCTTTCTACAAAGCAAGAGAAAAGCTGCTTGCTGGCTAGTGCCTGTTCTGAGCAGACCCATGGACAGACACAGCTTGCAGCTCAGCGGTTGGATTTTCATCTTTGCTCTGGTTAATCCTTACACAAAGCAGAACAGCTCTAATGACAGACAATGAAAATGATAGTGAGTGAACCCCGGCACTCCTGGCAGCCAGGTCCTTGTTTGGGATTTGCCACGCAGACGAGCAACTTGAGCTTTCCTCCTCCACATGTTAAATGAATACTATGCCCTGCTGGGCTCTTCTGAAATATAGCTGCCTCTCTCTGACCAGAAATTTTATCATGGCTGAGAAAACATCCAATGCGGTCACTGTTCTTTTCTTCCTTTCTTTCTGGTCCTGATGAGCAGTGTTAGCGTGTGAGGAGTCAGTGGTGGAGAGCATCCCATTCCTTTTGCTGTCCTCATCAGGACCACAAAACCTGAATGATAATTAAAAAAATTGTTTTGGCTCAGACCTGAAGTTTCAATAGTTCTAGGCTTTTCAGCAAACCAGGAACACTGTCGCTGCTTGAATGGGTCATCCTCTCTCCTGGCGTGTTTTTTAAAAAATCACCATTGATTGTCCTGCAGATCCATGCACTGGTCACAACATAGGGCATGGTATCTTAGCATGTTGGCCTCCAGAGAAGAAGGCAGGTGGCTTGTATGGGGAGGGGAGATGAGATTTTATATCCCTATGCCTAACTCAGAACAAGGTTTCTGACCAAAGCAGGTCTGCGTGCAGCACACCCTTGCCACATGCCATAGGACCAGTGCGGTGGAACCAGTGGAACAAGAAGTTGGTATGCCATTACCAGGCTTTTGGGTTGTAGTTTGGTGGGACAAACCAGTGCACCAGCTGGCACACCTCTGATATCCTCAGTTTTTGCTGAATGAAATTTGTCTTGGAAAGAAATCATTTTATCACTTCCAAAATTTTCACTTCATATTGCTAATTCTTTTGGGTTGATAAACACTGTGTTTCTGTTTCTTTGTTCTTTTTTTTCATTTTGGCAAATAAACAAGACGTGGGAGAAATCCCTCAGCCTACTATTTATGACTCTACATGCAAGGCTGGGGCAAGATTTGGAGAACAAGCAGTGAGAAAGACCTTCTCCACTGGCTCACGTTAATGGAGAGTATGCATACACATGACTGAAGGCAGGACTTCTGTTTTGTTACATTCTTTCTGACTACACTCAGTGCCTTATATAGAGTTGTGCTTGGGAAGGGGGAAGGAAAGCAAAAGGATCCTGCGTCTAAGGTCTGGGGTTTTTGGTTTTGTTTTGTTTTCCTTGAAGTAAAGATTGTCTTTTGTACATGAATGATTCCAAAATCACTGCGTGCGAGGCAGCTTTGGGGTTCTGCAGGCTTGAGCTCTGTGGGGTGGCTGGGGCAGGCTTCAAAAGGTCTTGGTGGCTTTGCATGCTTAACTTCTTCGGCATACTAACCTGTGTCCACTGGCTAGTCTTTGTGAAACATTTAATTTTGTAGTTTTAGAGCTGTTGAAAAAGCAAAGGGAAGATTTATAACAACATTTGCTAACTCTAGGCCAACTGGTTTGGCACAGGAAAGAACTATGTTTTTCAGAACAGCTTTTCAACATTCCACTGTTAGCTAAAATGTATGAAAATTACAGTTTTGAAATGACCAGATGTTTTTGCCGAGAAAGAAATAGATGACCTGAAAGGGGAAGATGAGGCCTGAACTCGGGCTTCTATGCTACAACTGTCAACTTCTCAGCTAATGGATGACCTACTACCATCTAAAACTACTAAATTTGTGTGATTAATGCTGCTAAATTGCAGCCACAGTATATTTATAATTTTCTCCGTCAGCTTGATACCATTTGTGCAGCATCACTATAAAAGGTGAAGGAGAGAAAAGGCGATTAATCTGGTGTCCTTGTACAGAACAATATGGCATAGCTCTCCTCAAAGCAGAAGCTTTCAAGTGAAATAAACTAATGGTTTCATCTGTTTCATTTCCAGCTCTATTTTTTTAAATCAAGACCAGCAGAGACTTTCAGTGTTGTCTGTTTTTCTAGACAGAAACTGAGACTCGAAAATTTCTTGCTTTCAGCTTCAAATAGCTCACTACAACATGACCATCCAGCACTTTATTTATTTGACTTATCAAGAGCACGGCGATCTTATTTTGGCCACCCATAATAGTCTAATTGGACTGGCCTGTGTTAAAAATCTGTGCTGGCTTGATGGGATGCTTCAAATGTTTTTCTTATTGCTCTGTTGAGCAGTCACCAGTCAAATGAGATTAAGAACAGAGAGAAAGACTTTGGAGAGAGATGTGATGGTGTTGGGTTGCAATCCTCCTGCTCTACTTAATAGCTATTGTTTAAGGTGCCCCCAAAAAAATCCCACGATAGAGAAGCTTTTTTCTCCTCTTCCCCTTCATAGCAGAGATCTGTTAAGGAGGGCATTAAATGAAGCTTAACATGGAGGACGAATTATTGAAACTATAATTACAACAACATCATTCTCCAGTAAAAAGGTTCCCTCACAAGGCCCAGCTGGCTGTTCCCATGCCTGATTACCAGGGGTCCTTCTGTTGCCACCACTGCTCAATAGGTGACGGCAGGATCACCCTTGTGCCCCATTACCACCCCGACAGGTCCTCATACCACAAGGCGCAGATCACCCGCTCCAGGCACCCACAGGAGAAGCCGGGGCAGTCAGCACCTTGTGGGATCAGCCCAAGAAAGCTGCTGCTTCTACTCCTGAAAAATATCATCAGCTGGCTCTGCTCCTCTTCCAAGGGAGCTGACAAAAAAGCTATTTAAAAATCTGTTTGAAATTATGCATTCTCTGCTTTAGGGTTTGCTAAGCTCATTATAGAAGTGGAATGAAATTCCACAGCACATTTAACATTTTTATTGTTCTTATTTTCTGAGCTTTTCCAACCTAATAGAGAATGACTGATCCCACTGGCGATCTGAGAGGGAAAAGGTGTAGGAATCGCAGCAGCCTGAGCACCATAGCAATACTGTGACTACCAGTTTGGCTACTTCATTGTGCAGGCTGATCCAAGGAGGGATTAAGAGGATTTTGTTTTCCATTTTTTAAGTTGAATGGGCTGGGACGAGAGCTTTTTACTGCATTTCTGAACAAGTCAGGGTATTTAGAAAAGCAGTAAAACTGGACTGCACCAGAGTTAGACTTTGAGCAATATAAAATCATTTACCACAGGAGATTCAATGTATGAAACCACCCAACTTCCCCCTCTTTGATCCTTTAGTGGTCACTGATGACCTCTTGTCTTTCTCAGTTCCTCACAGCCTTCTGCAGGGAGCCACCCGGCCGCTGTCTGGCAAGTAATAGGAAAATGCAGGCCTGGAGCTTCTGACTGCCAGGATGTATTAAAGTATGAGGGGCGTGTGGTGGCACAGATCAAATACGAATCAAACGTAAGCCACAGCTTAAATTCAAGTTGACCTTCACCCTCTGACAGGTTTGAAAATGATTGATTGTTTTTCATTTGCTTCACTCCTGCCTCTCCCTATAGATTCCTAATTAAGGACAGAAGCAAAGGGAACAACTAATTGTTATCACCAGTTTGGATTTCCAGACTAAGAAACTTCAGTTTAGGGAAATGTTGTCCAAATGTTATGCTAAACTGACCCACAGCCAGGAATTTTCAACACTGTGCTCATTGCTAATCTATATGCATCAAATCATGCACATTTTTCCCTTTTAGCACCTACCACTCCTGCCTGAAGACTGTTCAGCTCTTGACAAAAGTTTCTGCCGAAGAGGCGGTATTTGCCTTTTCCACTAGCAAAGGGAATGCAGGCAAGGAGGGAGTAAGCCTCGCGTTTCATGAGTGATATCTCAGTTTAGATTATTGACTTGCAGTGCGCACCACTGTAGCCAGCTGGGGACTTTGTTGACATTTTTGCAAAACCAAGGCCACAGTTCCTTGACCTTTTCAAGGCTATTGCTACTTCACTTGGATAATTTGACCCATACACCTGTTGTTTAATATGTAATTGTTCTATGCAATTAAAGCAATGTAACTGCAAAGCTCTTAATCAGGCACAATTTTACAGAAACCAATTAACAAGGCTGTGCAAGTGGGCTGGTAGTTCTGAACACACTTTTGGCTAAGCAGGCACTCAATTTGGCAGATTGAAAGGGAGAAACAAACCCCTTGTTTTGGACCAAGCTTAGCCCTGTGCCAGTTTTGTGATTAAACATCCACGGTAATTCCTGACAGTTTGCAGGGTAGCACAGGCAGATGTGGAAGAGAAGGTTCACAAATCTGCTCCCAGAAGTGAGGAGAATGCAATGTTGTCTTCTGTCCCTCCCTTCCCCTTGCCTGTAGCCCAGTGGTCAGGTCAGCTGGCTCATGTTATAAAAGGCACAATTTTGGATGGCTCCAGAGGGTTACTCCAACTTTTAGTTTCTCTCACAAGGAATACCAGACACCTGTAACAAGCAATTATTTTATAGAGCTTCCTTTCAGGTCATCTTGCAGCAGTCTGTTTGTCCTGCCTGTATGCCACCTTGGGAATCACTCCGGTCCTAGCACTTGGGGGCTCTAAACAGACCGAAGTTCTGAAGTCATGTTTCTGTTCCGGACACTAGCAGTAACAACCTGGGCCAACAAATCTTCTATCCTTCATGGATACAAAATAGTCCAGAAAAATCTGTGCAGAATCTTGTCTTGAAGCAGGTCACCACTAGGTTGACTTACTAAATGTCAGATGTATTAAAGACCATTTTTGTGCTTAATTATATTCATCAGAAATCTACCAGATTAAAAAAAAAAATGGAAAATTCTTTTTAGTATGTAGATGGGAAAGATGTCAGAAAGGCAATACATACTGCCAGAAATCACATGTAATAATTTACTAGCTCGTTGTACCTCTAAGTGAAGCATGTCTGTTAGTATTCACACATATAACAGTGTCTGAGTTTATAATTAAAGTTTGTAAATCATTATGGAGCCAAAGTAATAAAGTACACGCATGCCACAAACCTAAAGACAGCATGACTATACCAGTCTAAATTGTCAGGTATAGTTTACAACTTTGCAAAATTTTGGAAAAAAATTCTGTGAAAACTGTTTATCCACAAGTATTGTGAATTTCTTCTACTGGCTGGGATCAAGCATAGAGCTGAATCCCACATGTGTTTGTGTGTGTCTGTATAGATACATATGAACATATATACAGATATAAGTGCATGTCTACATATGTGTAAATCCAAAGACCCCCTACAAAATTTTTTAATGATGACACTTCATAAAATTAATTTAGATTTTTCCTAACTGATGTAATAAGTGAGAAATAAAGCAGTTTAAATCATTATCAGGATAATCCATTACTGTTTAATGTTTTGAATACTATCCATGGTTTTCAAAAACATTTAACAAATTATGACTGAAACACTTAAATTCAGCCTCTTGCTCAGTACATCTGGAAGTTAACACTTAGAAATACTGATATCATAAGAATTAATTACAAAGGAAGATTTTGACAGTGTAGTCAGATTACCCTGTGTGAATGAGATTATACTTACAGAAACACATGCATACAATATATATAATTAAAAGACAAAATAAATCTAAATTGTGTCAAAGTCTAAATATTTTTCATATATTCTTTGTAAGAACCCATACAAACTTCAGCTGTAAGCTTGATCTCAGCCAATAGAAGACATTTGTTGATGTTCGAGGGTAGCCAGTTTTCACAGTTCTCATTTCCAAACTTCTGCAAAGTAATAAATTTCACATGACAATTACTACTCATCTGTTGTACTTCAAAATTACTTAGTATAAAAATACAATTAAGCTTGTGAAGTGATAACAACAGTACCATGTTGTTGGTTCAGATTACAGTTTTGGTGGAGGGCTTGGGGGGACTGCTATTTTTTTATTGTACGCGTGATAAGTAAAATTGACCACATCCACAGCTGACTGTGATCCTCCTGAACACAGAAGAGCTTCTTTCGTCAGCAAATGGAAGGTCCAGGATATTTCTGGGCAGACAGTGTAAAGTTAATGATAACCTTAAGGGTAATTCCCTACCATTTAAATGGTTGGGCTCTGTAAATCTTGCAATCATTACGCCCATTCTCAATATTAATTTTAATCCTTTAGATTACTTTTTAAAATATGTATACGTGTATTCTCTGTTTTCAGTTTCCCTTCTTTTGTATTTGAAGTTCTCTGCTGAGATTTTGAGGAGAAAGATTTGTTCCCATTATCTGTTGGGTTCTTTTCTTCCTAAACAAAGGACAAAATCCCCATCCCTCTGAAATCACTAAAGGTCTGACTTCTGCTAGGCCAGAGTCCCCCAAGCACTGTGCGCGTTGTTGCGTTCATGTTCTGCTTTGCTTTCAGCCGGGGGCAGTGGGATGGAGGTGCCCCCACGCGTAGGTTCCAGGCTGGCCTGGTGCTGTCCAAGGTAACGGGGTCCTCCCGCAGCTCTGCCTCACCGAGGACCACTCGATGACAAGACAGGGGTGTGTGCTGCACTGCTACTGGGACTGGGAAGTGCATTACTTCTGTGGCAAAACCCTCCAGGGTTTTTGCAACTCAAGTATCAAAGTCGCGATTGGAACCTATTCCTCAGTTTCAAAGGGTAGATGATGTGCAAAGTGCCTCCTGAACCTCTCTGAATCTCAACAGGCCCCCCCCCAAAATAACATAAAACAACAACCAAAAAAAAAAAACCCACCAAGGTTAATATTTATATTTGAGAAACCTATGTGATTTTGGCCATTGCCTAATCAAAGGAAGTCAAAATATGTTTTACAATATTTGAAGTTTCTTTAAACTTCACAGAAACATTCCTCTTTGCTGTCTCAGTAAATCAAGCAGGTTTGAATGCAAAATCAAAATTACGGGGACACAAAAGTTGCATTTTAACTGAGACTGCATGCAGCCATAGAGATCTATTTGGCAGGGAGGGAGAAAAAGAGATCTGTGTGTATGCTTGCATACACCTTCACTGTTTCAGGCAGTGTATAATAATTTCCCTTGTGAATAGCTATAAAGTTATTGTAGCATTAAAGCTGGATAGACCTACAGTAATGGTATTTCCTGACATTTCCAAATGTTAAAAGGTCAAGAAAAACAGTACGTATGGAAACAATCTCTTGTCATTACATTCTATAGCATGAATTAAATAAACATTTCCTCTTTTTTCCCCCTTCTCCTGTCATTCAATGTAAAAATCTACTGTGACACCAAAACAGCATGAAACCAGTAAGAGCTTTAATTAAAGAATTCAATAAATGCAATCTATCCTGCTGCAGTCAGATCTGCTTTTTCTTCACTTACTGAGGAGTTAATGAATTTCCAGAAGTAACCACTGTGACACAAACACGAATCTGCCCAGAGAAAGTCTTCCTCAAAATGTGATGACAATAGCTTCTAGCAAAAGCCACCCATCTCCAACCAGTACACAGGCTGGTGCCCCCCATGGCAGTGATGCTTACTGCCTTTGCTTTATACATTGTGCAAGAGCACAGCCCCAGTGAAATGGTAACTTCAGCCACTGCCTGGTACACGCCGAGAAATGCACAATAACTTTTCAACTGCTTTTGAAAACAGATTAGGATCCAGCTGCTCATAACACTGGTCTCAATCTGTATGTGTCACATATTAACAAACAGCTCAGCACTGGGTGCTCACTATAGCTGGGCACTGCCTGTAAGCAATGTCACAGCCTGATTATCTGGCCCAGGAGAAAAATAAAGCTAGTTCTGCAGAATGGATCTGAGACTCCAGTGGTTGCCCTTTCTTAATAGCTTTTTTTGTGTTGCCAGACAGCGTGGATTATGTTTTCAGAGTGGTGAGCTGTAAATGCCATTACATGTAAATATCTTGCTGGGCACAATGACGATCTTCCAGAGCTTGACTGGGCTAAAACACTAAAGGTGTGACTTACCTGACCTGATATCGCTGTCCTGAGTAATCTGGCAGTCTGGAACAAGGAAAGCAACCAGCATGACAGATTCAATGAAGAGGTGCCATTAAAGTCTGAACTAGATTCTGTTGGTATTGATGATCACCACAAAGGCTGTGGCACTGCAAAGTCCCCTTAAGCTGTGTGAATAACACTGTGCTCCTGCATGATGGGACTGAAGGACTCTGGACAGAAGGCAACCACTGCAGCTGCAAGAGGAGCGGAGATACATATTGGCTAGAGAGAATGCAGTATTGACCTGGTGTGACATGCTGGAGACCCCACTGTGTTCAGAACTGTATAGACATGGTGTGCAGCCTATGTGAAGACCTACAATAACAAGAAAGGGTGATGGAGAACTTATTTTTATGAAAGATCCTCAGCTAGGCCACTGATATTGCTTTTGTTTGGATAATGACAATATTCAGGAAAATGCATCAGGAACACTTGTATTAAGTGCAAGCACTCAGTCCCACAGCTGAAGCCACCTACAGAATTCAGAGCAGAGATTTGTGCTGAAAACAGTGGGACAAGAGACACAGGGCACCACAAGAATCAATCTCTGATTGATTTACCTGTGCAGCCTGCTCTAGGGAACCTGCTGTGGCGGGGGGGTTGGACCCGATGATCTCTGGAGGTCCCTTCCAACCCCTACAATTCTGTGATTCTGTGATCTCATGTTGTGATGACATTTGCCAATCAAAACCACTCGGTGCGATGTGATTGCCTGTCAGACAAAGAGAGAGGCAATAGCACATCGAACCTCCAGAGAACCACTGCTAAAAGGGCCCTAAATTCTAGGTCTGAAGGAGCAGACAGTTCTGCCAAAGTCACTGGCTAGTGAGAGGCTTAGAGATGTCTTCTGCTGTTCATTTTAAAGCTTCCTATGCTTTCTCTGCATCAGAAAATTTCAGACTGCACCAGAGATGCTCCTCATTCTGTCATCAGCTTTTCTCTTCTGCAGAGAATAACCTGGTAGAGCCCAAGCCAAAAAGGAGATTTCTAAGCTGGCACCATCTCTGTGCTTTCCAAACTGCACCCCTTGGGCCATACAAACCCACCAATAAGCTATATTCCCAAAATAATACCCAGCTGTGTCTGTTGAGGAATACCACCACTGTTGAAATAAAAAAGCAACAGCTTTGATTCTGTTGGGAGGTCAGTTTACTGTAGACACCTCAGATCGTTAGGCTTAGCCCACCAATCACATCTGGAGAACAGCCTATTTGATACTGCAATCTTACTTCGATCTTAGGTTTTGTGCCAGTGTGACAATAATTTCTCTTGTGGCTCTATGTTTTCATCATTAGTGCCACTTCTCTTGTCCCACATTTGAAACACAGGCTGAGAACCACACTCAGAAGTTATTTGCCACACTGGCTTCAGCACTTTTTGGCCTTCTGCACATCCTGAAAGTTACCTCCAAATTGTTTTCCATACACAGCAAATGCACGAACACATGCAGTGGTTGCATCGTGCAGTGTTACCTCTGTCACCCTCTCTGCCCTGGGGCAAGTTTTTCCTCTGGAGGACAAACTGCCCTTGCAAACATCTGGAATAAGGCACTCTTACTATCTAGACCCACAGCTTTCAGATGCACGGTAGCGCACACCTAATCTATGTGCAGAGGACAACACTTCCTCGCCTTTCACCAGACGTAGCCTCACACGCATTATGGAAAAAGGCAAGTCTGGTAATGTAACGGTGCTGAGCATAAACTGCTAGTTAGATCTTCAAACACACCCAATATTCCACGGTTTAGAGGAAGATGCATGAGGCTCTGAGGACAGATTAGGGTCAACTACAGGAAGTTCCATCCCAAACGTTCTTTCCAGAACCTGGACCCAGAATGAATACGGTAGGAAAAGCCTCCTTAATAAGTCAAAGTCTTTCTTCTTTCACTAAATAAAACAAACATTTTTCTAACCTGTATTGTTTCTGGCTCTGCTCGCCGCTCAGCCCCTTACTACGGCTTACTTCAAAATTCCTTACTGGGTGTTTGGCAGAGTATGATCTATAGCGTGACCTTGTAATTCAGTGCACCGCTGTCATTCTGTATAATGCACTGTAAAGCACAGCTTTTATTGGAAATGAAACTGCATAAATAAACACTCTTACTTTAATGTGAAGTAAAACATTTTGCATTACAAATGTGCAGATTCAGGTTGGGAGAAATTAGTTACCAGAGAGCCAAAAATCAAGCACCGATGTGCCTATATTATTTTGATCTTCTTAAAATGTAGCCAATGTCTAATAAATTCTGTTTCAGTTTCATAGTCTTTCATTAGGGGGAAGATTTGTCTGCACACTACGGAGAGCTGACTGGGATTAAACCGTCCTTTGGGGCTCTCTTCTTCCATCTGAGCTCCAGCCCCTGCTCCACCACAGTGACTGCAGTCAGTGGCTGCATGAAGCAGGGAGAAAGCACAGTGAATCCAGCCCTGCAAACCCGATCAAAGACGAGTTGTGCTTTAGTTATTTGAGTACAATCATTGTGCCTACCATGGTAGCTGCACTTTTCTTACATATACTGACTGACAGCTTGTTGAAAAACTATCTAGCTAACGCAAGCACTGTAACACATGCTTTAATTTTGTACTTTTCTGTCCATTATTAACTGAGCCATCACTGTTTGTTGAGAATTCAAGGCTGTCTGCCTCCAGTGCTCTTAAAAAGCATTTGGGCAAAACTCGCAGGCATCAGTTTTGCATACCATACAGCATGAGAGGTGACAGTAACAATTATGTGTCTGGAAGGAGATGCCCCAACCAGGCTACAGACAGTTAGCGAATATTATTCCAATGTGTCACTCAGAGAGGATAAACCTGTCCTAGCCGTCAACTATGCAAAACGCTTGGATCATTAGGCTAACTCTGGCAGTATCTTGCCTGTTGGGTTGTTTTCTGGTAATATACTCACAGTCATTTACTCAAATGTTTGTGCCAGAACTTTGACCCACAGAAAATGCTGCTGCCTTCTGAGACACTTCGGTGCTTCGCTTAACAGGTTGCAGCATCACAGCCGCCACTCTTCGGAGAGCCAGGACCTGGCACTCGACCTGCTCTGCTGCAGACCAGCCCAAGGGAGCTTGTTTGCTCCAGAAAATATACCCCAAAACAAAAATAAGAGTGAACATAATGAAAAACACAGAGCCACTGGATAGCAAATACAGCTGCTTTTTCCTTCCTCCATTACTTCAAGGCCATCCCCGCAATATGGATCTCATTAATGGCTCAGAGACAACATTGCAGAATTACAAGTTCAAGATGTTATTGGAAAAGCCACCCCATGACTCTTTTTATGTTTCTTTTTTTTTTTTTAAATCATCTTTAAAACCAACTTTAAAAAAGTGATTATTTGGTGCATTGTAACACTGCCAACGATTGGGTTGGAAGTGAGTATCTGCACACGCACAGAGAGCATAACTGACAGCACAGGCTTTCTGTGCAGCTTTCCACAAAACAGAAGAAAAAAGGCAAAAATATGATATGTAAGCTGGGTTTGAGCAGCAACAGAGCACAACTGGAAGGCCTCTGGATCAGGGTCAGTCACTTCATCTGTGCTTATACACACACAGATTGATGGAGCTCCAGTCCTCCGTTCACAGCTTTCTACTAAATCACATATACAATTATTCACTGTGCAATCATATTTGAAAGTCGGCTACTATAACAATAAAATATAATGATGTCAGACAGCCTGATGTTAGTGAACTATTAAAACACCACATTTTCATTGAGAAATATATGGATTTTACCAGAAAGTTTTCAATTTGGCCAATTATAAAAGTTTTGAGTATATAAAGTGATCAGAGTAAAGATGCTGCAACAGGTTTCCTTGGTCATTTGTGATCAGCTGTCCTCAGCTGTTCTGGTGCTGCCTATTAAAGAAAACACTGAATATTTAAAGTCTGCTTAGGTCTTCTCACACACCACTGGTGTAAGAATATTAAACCCATCCCTTCAGTCTTGTATTATATATGCTCTGCCAGATTATTTTTTTAATTGCTTTTGTGTGTGCGTGCAAATCCCAAGGCGTATGAGCAAATTAGGATTCCTGTCCCATGCCAATCTGGGCACATGCCTCGTTTACATGCTCATTTAAAAATGTGAGTCTTGTCATTTCAATCTGCTACAGTAATTTAGCTCTAATGTGGAACTGGTGCCAGGGTTTTGAAGGGTTATTTTTCCTCTCTGTGGACAAACTGCTATACTGGAGTGGTTACATTCCTACTTAATGGCATAAAGCCACTTAAAAGAGTTAACCTTCTCCATGCAAATGTTAACAATTTTCTGGTAATACCGTTCCACTAAAAATAAAATAAAATAGAAAATCAATTGCTGTTGCTACAGAAATAAGCAGGTACTCTGAACCACGGCACAATGGCAGAGAGTGCTCTTCAGCTCACATCTATGTCACAGAAAAATATGGGGCATAAGTTCTGAGAATAATCGGATTGCGCTGGATGAGTTTGCAAGTAAAATGAGCTTACTGTTAGCTCCATATAATTGTCTCTCACAATATTCCACATTCTTATCCCTCTGCCTAATATTGTAGAGAGCATCACAGGAATCCAGTGCTATCCACTACAGCTAGAAGAGCATCAGCAGCAGTCTCAGAGACAAGTAGACAGCTCTGAGGCCAAAGCTGAGGCCCAAAGCATACCAGAGAGTAAGAAATATGCTGGCAACTGGGTGCCATGTCTGGAGACCTTAATTCTGAGATGTACAACTTCATCTTGCAGATGCAGAGCTGAGTGGCCAGAGCAGTTGTCTTCAATTATGGTAAGAGCCAAAGGGTGGAGGGAAACAAAGAGGTAACCAGAACTAGATGCTGTTCTGCCAGCTCCTGAAAGATTGTATGTTTATTCATTTAGTTAGTTACCAAAACATCAAGCTTTTTCAAGAGAAAGCTAGACTTTGTATTTGTCTGTGTGCAATACAAGTGCACAAACTAATCTTCCTCCAAGATGGTAGTTAGCTACAGTGGATGGCAAAAATACAGATGTTTATTATAAATAATACCCTCTTGGTCGAAATCCAGGAATCTGGCATATGTACTGAGGCATTCTGAATTTCCCAAAAATTATCATCATGAGTAACTCGGTGATTATTATCTGCACAGCACCCAAGTATGTGCTTTGTAGCACACGCTGTCCCTGTCCTAAATGCAAATATTCCAGTTCTAAATGTCACTCATCAGGAGAGAGGACATCTGGGCAGGGAAGGTTTAGGGTCAGAAATGACATGATTTATAGCAGAAAGACCATACTTCTGCTCAGTAAACATTGGCACGTCTTAAGGAAATATTGATTAGATGGTGAAAAGCTTTGCTTTCTTCTTTGTGGAACGATTTACTCTAGCTAGGCTCTTCACATTGAAATATATTGTATATGAAGCAAATGACAGGCAGAAAACATTAACACAGACTCAGAGGAGACTGTTAACACACCCACGTCCTCACCATCTCTGCCTTCAGCATCGCCTTAAGCCATACAAAATGTCCCTTCAAGGCACAGACAGTGCAGCTGTAAATATAAGATTAGTCCAGTTTTAGCTGTGGCCCTATGAGCCTCCGCACCTGATGCCACTCACAGCTCCCCTTTCTACGCTGCCTCAGGCAGCGAAACGTAACTTGCTCCCGTTGGCAGATCTTCTATCGCAGGACATCATCACTTGGTTTGGGCGTGAGCCACCCTTCCAGGGGTGCTCTGCCACCGCCTTCCTCAGTGCAAAGCTACCAGAAGGCCACCTGCTGTTCAAGGCATACTGAGGAGTCAGACCAAGACAAAGCTCTATCTGCCTGTAAGATTTGTCTTACCATGCAAGGGCAAGTTTCACTGCTGGCACTCAAGCATCTGATGATTAATGTTTTTCCCTTTGCTGTATCAGGTCTGCTTTAAGTTGTAGATGTTAGTAGTTGACGCTGCCCTTTTACTTACAGTCTAAGCCACCTTGAAAACTCTGGGTGGCATTAAATAACGGAGCAACTATGCATAATAAAATAAATACATTGTATACACTAGCAGAATAACATACTTTAAATGTCTGGAATTGCAAATAAAGCATGAATAAGGAGCAGCATAACACCTTTGATAGAACAAATCTGAACCAGACATACTACAGGTTCTTGGCTTTTCAGCATGTAAGAAATCAGTAACATTATTTGTTACAACTTACAACATGCTTTGAATGTTTTTATTCTTCCTTGACTAAAATAGTAAATCAGAAAAATCCATGGTGTCCTAAGCAAATGGAGATACTACTAGTGCAAAACAGAAGGAATACAGCTTAAGGCCTGGTTCTCTGAAATTTAAAACTTTTAAATATGAACTCAAAGACTGGTATGATTAATTTTGCTACCAGTTCTGGCAAAATGTGGAGGTAATAGATTGCAGCAAAGAGAAATCCATGGAGCTTATATCTGGATATCCATCAAATGCTGTAAGCAACTGCACTGCAAGCTGTGACAGTCAGCTCACACCCTTCTGGTGGATTGAGGGTCTTTTGTTAAGCCTTCAAAAGTTTCAAAACATGCTGTTCTGAAGTCCACAGCCTTCTAAATCAATGCTTTGTGAAAATAATTCCCCGGCACACACAATGCTTTAAACACTATGATATGTAACACAGAGTACAGGCTTGCATCAATCATATGCTTGGTGTTCAACAGAAGATATTGTTTGATGTAAATTGTTTACCAAAGAGAACACTACCTGGAAAGAAAAGCAGTTGCATAGATTAAAGTTTTTCTTCCAGATCAAGGAATGCCTTACATTTGAAGGTTACTACTACTACCAAATTGTTGACATCTGCAGGGCTACATTATACCAATGAGACCACTGGAGTTGAAGAGATATTAAACAAGCAGAGGGAAAAATCCTAGCCAAAAAGATATTTTATCTTCGTAAAGACAGAACTTGGTAAGCTAAGTTTCACATTTTCCTCAATCGATTTCTACTCCTAATCAAACACACAGAATATACAAAACACGACAGATTGTTCAGAAGAGAGCTGTCAAAGACTCTTACTTTTCTGCAAACATAAATATACCCTGTAATTAGACTAACAAACACAACATTTTTATGCTGTTATGGTTAATTTTTCTAACTCTGACCATGATGAAAACTTTGAATAACTAATACATAATTTACACCCGCTTAATATAAGGCTGATTTGCTAGAACTAGAACTGTTTGCTAAAAATAGCATTTATATCTCCCTTTCACTCTGTCCTCTCTTATTTACAATCTGGTAATCTGGTTTAGAATAATTAGCTTATAGATTTATAAGAGTCATATGTGGTCAAACAAAGAACACACCCTTTAAAATATATATTTGAAGTATTGTCCCAAAATAATAAGTCATGTTTATTTACCTAAAATCTGTCTCACACATGCAAAGTATCAAGAGTCATTTGAAACTTAAAGATTCATAATAAAGTTCTGAACAAGAAAAATAAAGGCCATGAACATAGGCTTACAACCACTCTATAATTATCAACAAGGCTTTCTTTATGAAACGTCTTGTTTCTCTTAGTTGCTGCTTTAGTTAAATCCACACAGGACTACAGAAAGGGAAACATCTCAGTTCCTGTATAAAATACAATCTTTTCCCTCGATGGCAAGAGGAAAATCATGATGCATAAGAATTCTTTAGTATATTTGCCTTTAGAGTTTATTGACTTTACTTCTACTGGTATTTTACCATGTAGGAATAACATTTAGTTACCTAAACTGAATCCTTGCTGACTTAAAAACCTACCCACTCAACTACATTTTTGAACAAGTTGTATTAATTTAAGCAGCATGAAGCTAGCTGGGCAGAACGCTCCAGGTCAACCAGCTGTATTTTAAAGGTTTTCTTTCTTAAAAAATAAAGCCTAAAAATGTGTACTATAAATCAGGATCCAGTGACTGAAAGGTGGAGCAAACATCCCTCTGGGATAATAGATCAAGTTAGTACTTGAATTTGTATCATCTTGGAATATCTTTCAAATTTATTTATTAGGTAGCTGAGTGATTTTATCTTATCCATGTGTAGCCATCCAGCTCTGCCTATGTCAAGCTGTTCCAGACTACCTATATCCAAGTGGTAGTAGCCTGTGCTGCATTGGAAAGAGGTTACCATTGATGGATATGGTTTTGATTTCAGAAAAGTGAGCTGTCTGTCTTTATCATGGATTAAGGTATCATTCAAAGGTACACAGCATGCTGCGCTCTGAGCAGGCCAAGGTAGCCTCCAAGCCCGCCAGCCCTCCAGCCAGGCCCTCCATCTGGTTCTCATAACGCTCCCCAGCTACATTTCATCTCATAAGCTGGAGAGACGACACAAGATTAAAAGCAGGCCCAACAGTGATGGATTTCAGGAGTCGGGGCAGGTATTCTAATTATGTAACACATGTAGTCATTTCTGGTACATAAATTGGCTTCTTACTGGGACATATTTTATTGGTACCGATTTCTCAAAGAACGGGCACTTTAAACAGCATCAGCCTATATGGATACAATGAGAGGAAGAAAACTTCTGTTTGTGTTTTGTCTCGTTAGTCTGGCCTTTAACTACCTTAAAACACTAGAACAGCAGCAGAGAGCAAGCTGCTTGAGCCCTCGCAGCCGTGAATACCAGACCCTGGGCAGGATGCGCTGCAAGAGGACTCACCTTTCCTGAAGTCTAATTTGTCCCTGCCTTTTCAACACCGCAGCCTCCACCTTGCAGCAAAACTCACCCCATGCACATCCTTAAGCTCACACCAAGCCCCCCAGCATTGAGTGGGATTCAGGGGCTGCAACCTTGCTAACTGGCAGATCCTATTGCAGCTCTAGGGACAGTTTTACCCCCAAAAAATCTGATTTAGCATTGCTCTAGGGACTATTTCAAGAGAGAAGCCATACAGCAAGCATTACACTTGCTTAGCGATATCTTTCCAAGTATTGGTTGAAGTTACTTTCATTGTTTTTGAAATAAAAATGATTTATTTAGGTCCGCATTCAGGAAAGCATTCAAGTATAAGTTTAAAAAAAATAAGCTAGAAGCAGAATAAAATAAATTGTCTCAAGTACACTGAAATATCTGGCAAGGAAGTTTTCTAAACCCTTTTCAGTAGGTTTCTGACATAGCTAAAACACTGCAGAATTATTGAGCATCCTAATGCAATGAACCGCATGGTTTCTCCGGTAAATAAAAGGTATATATAATATATAGATATATAAATAATAGCCTTTTGGAGTTGAAAACTGACAGCTTTAAAGTATAACACCTGCAAAATCAAAACTGAGTTAGTTTGCATGAAGTGGTGCAAGTCGGGGTGATTGTGCAAGATATTTCCCTATCCTAATAAAGCAAGCATCACCCTTTTATGTGGTCCAGCAGATAATTGGGCTTATCAAGCAAAACCCTGGATCTGTATTGATTTTGCTGCAATGCAAGTCAGCCCCTAGCACCAGTGTCATGTCAGGATCTTGTTACAGGAACACTCCTGTTTGTACCAAGTCCCAGCTCAGGCTGGGCATGTACCACAACAGCCCAACTGACACAAAGACTATCACTCAGCTCTGTGANCCCTCCCCTCCCCCCGTGAACACTCAGCAAACAAGCAAACTGCTTGTTTTGAGAGGCGGCAGGCTTGAAACCTCCACAGGTTACCTTCTTGGATTTCTTGCTTGTGCTTCAAACCAGTATGTCAATAAACAGAATACCTTCATGCATGGTATGAATCTCTTCTTTCTCCTCAGCTGTCCTGGAATCCTGAACTTCCACCTGTCTGACATGAGGGGAACATTTCACAGAATTTACTGTTTAATAGAATTTACCTTGCAGGATGTTTTTTTCCTTATCCCATGGGAGGCTAAGTGACCAACACTGTTGAAAAGTTCAGCAGGGGACAGCATTATACAACCTCTGTGTACATTGCAGCCCTACATTTATGAACACATTTGGTTACAAATTATTTCCATGGCCTGTTTTCTTTTTCAGCAGCCTGTGTGAATTCTTTCAGGATGACATTAAATCATTCAGCTGCACCCATTGTGTTGGATTCAATATAATGCGGACCAAAGAACATATAGGCTGAATGCCACTCTGTCTCTTAGGAATTACATGCTTGCTAGAAGTAAATTATGGTGTATTATAATACAAAATTATTGTCATGAGTTATTTGTGGCTAAACACCAAAACAAAGTAATATGTGGCAACATCTGATACACAATTGACTTAAAGCCATTTGCCCTAAGGAATTAGTTGCTAACCAAAATTATTATCATTAACTTGTTCTGTAACACAACTTTGCACAAAGGAAAAACAAAGCACTTTATGCAGCCATGAAAAGCCCCATCCTTAGACTAACACATAGCTAGATGTTTGGCCGCCCTTCTCAGCCTCCTCCACTCCATCTGAGCTGGATAAACTGGAGGCTTCACTTTGAACTCAGTCCTCCCCTTTCAGGCTCCAGCTCCATGTTAATCTGCTCCCATGCTCAGTGCCACAAGCCAGCTTTGTACACCCAGTGTTCCCCGTACACTCTGAACTTCTCTCATTTACTTTTCCATTTCATTTCACCCAATTTGTTTCCCCAAGCCCTCTGGAGCCATCCTGACCAGAGCCTCTGGATGCTATCACAATACAAATAATTTGAGGTGAAAAAGGCTGCATTCTGAAAATGGAAGTGGACTCTTGGAAAGAACTTGAACCTTTCTAGAGTAAATAAAACATCTTAAATGTTATTCAGATAACTTGCTTTCATCTTTCTTTGTATTTCCTTAAAGTTAATTGGAAAGAAAGAAAGAAAGAAGTCACCAGGACACATTCCAGGAGTCTCCCTGATATAAATCAGGCAGCACACACTGCAGACCAGTAACAATGAAATGATCCCTTAAAATATTGCATTTCTTGCCAAGCATAACTTCTTCAAGTACTTTAAACTTTACCACTAGCCAAAACTTGAGAGCTGAAAGTCCGTCTTTTCCTAGTTGAAGTTGAGGCACAATTCAGAGAAAGGAAAAGGGGCTAAAGCAACCCATCTCAGCTGCTGTTTTCAGTAGAAAAGCAGGTCCAAGATTTAAGAAGGAGACACTCTCAGCCTCTAAACCCCCAAATTCTCCTCCAGGATTAGATCATCAGACTCCCATCATCAGTAATTTGGGTGCATCTCTTTCCCCGAATGCCTGTGGAAACCACTCACACTTTCTGTGTTTGGCCCATGTACTTCCAGAGAAGATCCAGTCCCGGGGCGCTCAGCAAGCTCAAGTTTGAATTGAAAGGGAGGATGAAGGATCAACGAGGGAACTGGTTTGTGACGGACCCCTCTGGACTCTGCTTTAATGGTCTTACTCCACCACCACAGAAACCAGAATCACAGAAGTTGAGCAGTTCTATTTAAAAATGAATGGACGACAAATACCACAGAGTTTTATTCCTCCCACTCTTCAAGTTTACAACTTTGTTACTACGATGCCTGGGCCCTTGATGGATTGGATTCTAATGGGACACAGGAAACACAAACAGATGACTAACGTTAGCCAGTAAATGTAAGCACCAGGGAAAGCCAAAAATAGGTTGCTTTTAGCTCCTCCCATGTTATCCAGCGATCTAGAACAAGAAAAACCACTGAGGAAAAAAAAAAAATCATAATTTGCACTTAAATAGAACCTTCTGTTAGAGGGTATCCAAGCAGTTTATGACTATTAAATATTTGGTACTAATGGGAGGAGTGTTTGATACTCAACTGCAGAGGTAAAAATGCATCAGAAGAATAGAAGACAGTCAACCTGCATAAAAATGCATTGCACACACAATTGCGGGTGTTATTGAAAACATGGAAAACATTCAGAAAGGAAAATGAAAACACCTGAAATACAAAATTATGTCGAAAGATTTCAGAAAATAGTTCCTCTTAAATATTATTTCCTTCAACTGCCTTTTGTTATGCAAATAATAATAATAATCCCCCTCTCCACAATCCCCTTCTTCAAAGGAAAGTGTTTGGTTTGACTGTGGCATTAAGCAGATCTCCAGTTTTTGAGGGAGAAAATCCCAACTGTTCTTCTACCTCTTTTGCTCACAAAAGACAAGTTGCTTTGTGCAGTTATTAAAAAAATAACCACATTAAGTGGAACGCTTTAAAAAAATCCAAAATAGGGCAAACAACAGTAACTTTCCCCTGCATTCTGCACACTTCACTGCTGTGAATGCTGAAGTGTAATTTGATACTAACAAGTCTCTTGCAGTTTGCCTTTTAGCATCTCTGCCTGTATTAAAAAGTATATTTATATAGAGATATAAAATCACCACTGTACCAAACAACAGAAAATGTTTTATCACATGAAGCAAGGTTCCTGACTGGTCTGTATGAAGACAATTATAAGGGGCATGTACCAAGCAAGCAGAGATAAAGAAAAAGAATGAATGCCTGTTTTTTAGGGCTTCCTGCAGCTACCCTTTCACATCAGTCTCCCAGCCCAGTTCACAAAATAAACTGCTGCCATCTTATGGAAGAGACTTTGAAAAGCATTTGGTCTAAAAACAGTTCTGCTCTTCCTCCCTTGCTGCTTTTTTTCACGTCATTTGGTTTACTCTGTGATTAATAATGACTTTTTTTTTTTCCCCAGAATTTCCTTGCTTTGCAATGATCTGCCTATTGTAGTGAGTTATTCTTTGCGGAAGCCACTTTCTCAACTATGATTTTACTGTAATTTTCAGAGCATCCAGGAAGTCACATGGAGCAGTGCACTGAGAAAGGGAACAAACCAGCCAGCCTGTTAATTCTGACACCGCTTCACACAGAGGTTTCTTGTACTATGCAACAAAAGCCAGCTGGAGCCATTCAGCCACTACAGGATAAAGTCATCATTTTTGCTCAGTCTTAAGGAAGTCATTCTTTGTGCTCCATCTCTGGCCTTCTCTGCATGGTCCGCTTGAACCAGTTTAACTAAAAGTATAATTTTTAACATGCTTACTAAGATAAAGGAAAATATGCCAGCTTAAGTCTGAAGCCAGCATGTACACGAGAATTTAATTTCTCCATCTATAAGGCACAAAGAACTGCATTTGCAGAACTTCAGGGAGCTTTGTTGAGATATTTTGTGTATGATCTGAAAGAAGAATCCCTCTACAAGCTTCTGTGTTACTGCATGATAGAAAAACAAGATTTCAGACAAGGAATGCCTGTGAGAAGAGAGTCATCAGCAAGGTTAAAACATTGGTTTTGATTTAAATGTTCAAGCTGACTATTGTGTTCTAGGTCATAAGAAGAAGTGTGAAGCTGTGGGAGTCCTACATTCACACAAATACATTTTTTTTTTTGGAAAATTCCATGAAGTCAAGAAGTTACAGTGCTGTATCAGACAAGTAGAAAGACCTGGACTATAGGCCAGCTATACATGCATAAGTCCCAGACAGTGCAGTAGAAAGATGATACAGCATTCCATTGATAAAGAATGAAAGCATATTTTAATCATTGTGCAGGTAGGAGGCATGAACCAGAGAGCAGAACTATGATCGAAATTAAAAGGATTGCTGAGGGATTTCACATCCTTCAGAACTGCATGTGACTGCACAAAACAGGTTAGGTAAGGGACAAGAGACTAGTCAAAAGCCTAAGCCTTTAAATGAGGTTGGCCAGAAGGTAGAATAGCTGGCAGAATTAAATATTTTTCAATACTGTTTATTGGAAATAGGTCTCATCAGGAAAATGTTTTCCTTCTTTGGGGCAAACACACAGCAAGTGGTAAGGGAAATGATGCAGATTTTCAAAGAGTTTGACACATCATCATCAGATAGTCTAAAGAAAAATCCCACACTACATGATATCAGTAAACACTATGTACAGTAAATTAAACTGACATTACTTACAAGGTAAATGTCAACCAGGAACCTCAGACAGTAGTGTAGGCACAATGCTACAGACCCTCCATTTTTATCAAGAGTTTGTAAAAATTGTAAGTCACTGCTAGTAACAGCCAGCAAAAAAAATAAATAAAAAATAAAAAATACACAATTAATAGACAGAGGAGAGGGGCAAGAAAACCCTACAGAGACATCAGGATCATTTGGTAAGATGAGCCCTCTGGAAAAGCATATACATCCAGCACATTATCTGTACTTTGCTCTTTCCATGAGCAAAACTGTAACTGAGGTCTGCTCTAATCCAGAGGAAGCATAACAGCATCCTCTCTCTTACCCAAAACCATAGTGCTATAACAACAGTGCACAGCCACCCTTGGGTATGCAAACTAATGGCTCCTGGGTCTAGCCACAATCCCTATTTCCCCATACTCCAAGTGCCCCTAAGTGAAGTTTATACATCGCATCGCTGATCTTTTAAGAAGCTAACAATACCATACTAGAACAGAACCACTTGGCTTCCAGGACACCCGGTGGGACCTCAGTCAGGCACATCAGTTCAAGCTGCAAGTTTGTCTCCCTGAGGGACTTCACACAACAGTTGGTATCCAAATACTCAAAAGCGAGTTTGCCACCCCAATGCTTCTACAGAAATTAATACCAGTCTTGCAGTGACTTGGCAAGTCTACCCAGCTCAAAGCACTGCAGAGGGCTAATGATTGTGGAGAGCTCACGTACCATGGTTATGGATAGCTGCAGATGCCCAAGACAAATTGACTATCTTCTTTCTCTTATACCAGTTTGCAAAGTCTCATTTGCAGCATTTCTTAGTTACGCCTGCAAATATTTTATTCCAATGTTCATGTTTGCCTTTAAATAAAAGTCCCAGCACTTTCATTGCCCCATATTAACTGAGAAATATAAAATTTCAGTGAGGAAAGAAACTGTGGTTTCAAGGGTCCACTTAGTCTAATCAGAGCATAAAAAATCATTTTTTTAATTATATATATATTTAAGATATGAAAAACACATTGAGTTTTGTCCTTTAAATTTTTTTTTTTTTTTTTTAATTTCCTAAATGAAGCTGCTTGGAGCAGCCTGTTAAAATGGTCTTTCTGCAGTGCCCCCTGTTTTCCTTGGCAAATTTGGAGAGCTGGGCTTTGGGATAGAAGTAAATTGCACCAAAAGACCAAAACGGGATTAGGAGATTTGACAGGACTTCATAAAAATCAGTTGCACACAGGCAAAGGGGGAATTTTTCAATAGGTCATTTTAAAGATAAAGGCTCTGGAGGAAAGAGTTCTGCTTGGTGGCAAACTCCTCTAACCCCTGCAAAGCCTACAGGAAAGTCTGCAAGGGAGGCAGAGGTTACAGAGCCTGAGAACACACACAAACTCACAGCTTAAAGTTATTTTACACATGATTAGGTATCATTTTTCATACGATGCACACATGCACTGGAGCAATGGCACAGTCCTAAAAATGGACTTTCACGTCAACCTGTCTTGCAAGCAGACAGGGGCTGGAGGAGGCAGAAAGGAGTGGATTCTATCTTTAACACTCACAGGACTATTTTTTTTTTCCCATTTTTTCCTTTTCCTAGTTTGCTCCCTCACTTCCCCATATCAGTTATGCCATACAAATGTCTAGGGATCCCAGGAAAAAAAAAGGGCATGCTAATTGCAAGGACAGATTCTGTCCACACTGTAGCTGTAGGTCAAGCAGCAGAGCGCTTCTTTGCCAGCCCCTCTCCTATCACTGATGGTTTTGAAGGTGCAGGGTGGATTTTGGAGCACGGCGGGAGGAAGCAGCACTCTTTCAACATGGTGTGCATTTCTAGAGCATGATTTGAGCAGCAGACTGTTCAGAAAGTACATAACCACTTGCATAATAGATAGGAACAGTTTGCTTCAAACAGTTCCTCTACAGAGACACCAAAGAAACCCTTCTTCCAATGTGGACATTGAGTGTTTGCAAGTCATTACAAAATATCACAGTGTTACTTAGGATAAGCAGCCATTAAACTACATTGCACCATATAATTTCTCCCTTTCCCAATTTCAGCCATGCCTGTAAGATTGGACATCCCTAAAATATCCTTTTATTACTAAGTTAACAATAGACCCAGAACTTTCCACTAAGTATAGGGAAACCATGCTAATGGTAATCACTTACATGCGGTTGCTAACACATTAATAGCAGCCATTCTAAGAGGATTTAAAGCACAGTGCTGGCAGGGCTAAAGGCTGCGGGAATACACGTGGAGTCATCGAACAACGGCACACAGGCCTGGGTCAGGACAGAAGTCTAAGCACAGAACAAATGAGAAAACACGAATTTAAATAACTGAAGTGAAACAATTTTCAACTGTATGATTTACTTGCATAGAAAGAACACTCAAACAACATCTGCCAGAGGAATTAGGGGCTCTTCATCATTTGTTTCCCACATTTGTTTTTCATGTGTTTCCAAGTCCACTGACTCGATTCCTTCAGCAGGGCACTGCTGGCAGTGATGATCCCCAAGGATCAGCCTCACTGCAGGAGTCCCTAGCAGCAACACCACAGCCTTTTAGGACTCAGCTAGGAGACAAAACTCCACAGTAGACATTCTGAAGTATTCAGGCTACCCCAGGGTGGTTGAGCTAAAAACACAGCTTTTAATGAATGAAAAAAAAAAAAAAAAAAAAGCCCTAAAAATGTTTCCCTGTATACAAAATAGGGCCACAGAGATACAAAGCAGTTAAGCTGCTTTCCTCAGAGTCGCACCGAGCATTAAGTCTATTACTAGGTTTAAGCTTTTTGATACGATTGGTATCCACAGAGACTGATGCCTGAAAGAAAGGTACAGGCTCAGAGCGAGGTTACATTACTAGTTCTGTACTGTATTACACAAAAAGCAGAAAAACATTGAAAAGGCATCACTTTGCAATGAGCAGCTTTCCTGTCCAGCAAGAAATTTAACTGCTTCTTCATTTTACATGTCATAAAAGAAACAATCTTCAGCTTGGTTCCATCCAGCATGTAAGCATCACCTGGCAAACACTGGTTTCAGTAGAAGCCCCAGGGAAAGGAGTGTGCTCTCATTACAGCAAAGGAAATAAAGGTCAAACAGAAGGAAAAGCATCCCCCTATTAAGGTTCCAAAAACAGTGGAAGAGGTCATCTGTGGTGGCAATAAAATCATTGTTGTTGAAAAATGCTCAAGAATATTTTAATATTTTAAATACATGAATGGTTTGAGTTTACTTGATCCTTTCTTAGGGTAGAAAGACTACCATGGTGTCTTAAAGTCCCTTCTGTCTTCAGAAGACTGCTACTCATATTTTGAAGAGTGAGGGAGAATGGAAGCATATCATTGCAAACCTTCAGGTATCACTACTCTCTGCCTAAAAGTTACAGGAGAAACTCCATTGCACTTCTTTCTGATTGCTCTGGCTTCATGCAGTTGGCCTCTCCTCTCCAGGCAAAAGGAAATTAGAAGACCAATAGATGTCTTTTTCTTCCTCTTTAAAGGAAGAAGAGTAGCAAGCTGCATATTCTATGGTTAAACTCACCTTTGGGCTGAGTCCATAGAAATCTGTTAGCTTTCCCATTATATTTCATCACACATTTGTCTGTGAAATATCAGAAGTTTCCTTCCTTCCCTTGCCAGGTCTGCGTAACCCCAGCAGAAAGAAATTGCATGGCACGGAGGTGGTACCTGGCAAGATCAGGCAAGCCTCACGACCACCGCAGGTCCGCTCCCAAATACGCTCCCTGCAGCACCAAGGCAGAGAAGATCTGGCTGTGCAGCTGCTTTCTGGAGGGGCACATTCGACATCTCCAAGCTCTGCATTGCTTTAGCTAGCTTGCACCCAGTATCTGAACCAGCTCTCACATACGTGCCATGTGAACAGTCTATTGATGCTTTTCACATCCTTATTCATTTACCATCTTTGTACCTGGATTGCTTCATTTATAGAGCGAGGCCCAGGCATTCAGAGCTGGCACCAAAGAGTACTGTTACAGCTTCTGGTTCACACCTAGAAACAGAGCAATACGCTGCAACAACAGCATTATCGCAGCCATTCCACAGACCTGAAAAAGGACCTCAGTGCCTAAACACTTGTCTCTTCCAGCTCGATCAGCTACTTTAATGTCGTCTCTCTCCTCCAAGCTTTGACTCAAACACTAGGTTACAGAAAAGACTGTATGAGTAATGCCTGCAGAGTCTTGAAAACCGGTAATTTTTTAGTTCAAACATTACTGCCAAAGCTTGAATGTTGTTAGTGCTCCAACAGATTATCATGGAAACCGTTTGAAAGACCATTATTAATACTTGACTAAAAACCAGAAGGTCCTGTATTGAGCGAGTTTTGCTCTGCACCTTTTTTCCCACTCCTCCCTGCATTTAAACTCTGCCACCCAGGAGGACACTTTAGCTCCCAGGCCCATGGGGCTCAGCCACCCTCCAATTCCAGCTCAGGATGAAAACTGATCTGCACCCTTGCCTCGTGCCAGGCTTCCCAGAAGGACAGCACAGCGCACAGGCCAGACAGGAACTGAGTGCTGTTCCCATTAGATCCCCAGGGCAAGCAGCTAGCGGGGCAAGACCCCAGCTCCACAGTTTTGAGGCGCACAGCACAGACCCCCTTGAAGTACAGATCAAAACATTGTGGGAAGAGAAAGGAAGTTGCTCTCTCTCAGACTCCAAATCAGGAGAAGGCTATGTGCTCTTACCGCTAACTGTACGTTTTCCTCTTACCTAGCATATCCTACCCCTCCAAAAAAGCTACTCAGACATTCTAAAACAACTACCCACACATCTTCTTATGCTCATGCAGTGGAGCTACAGGAGGATTTCGCCAACAACAGTGTCAGCAGCACTCCAAAGTGCCATCTTGCAGAGATTAAGCTTCCTGAACTTCTAGAAGCAATTCTACCCTTTTCAAGCCAACACTTTACTATCTTCGTCAAATGAACAAGATATTAAAAGAGACAGTTGCCTTCTGTCAGAAACCTAGACTGCTGGCATACAACAGGTATTATTCATTAACTGAACAGAACCCCCCCTACCATCGTATCTCTGTTTCACACCCTCTGGCTTCCATCTACACACAAGGGAATACATAGTGAAAGGCTCCATCCATTCCCAGCTGGTGAAAAATACTTATGACCACTAGAAACTGAATTTTATCTGTTGTTTCTTCGAGGTAGTACACCTCTGAAACTTTGAAAAATAAAAATTTAAGTTTGACCATGAAATTTTCACTTCACCTTTAGACTTGGCCAACAACTATCTCATCTCCAACCTCCAGTTCTCAGATGCAGTGAGAAGCCTGGGGTCACAGTCATGGATGTCTCAGTCTATGGTCTGAAGTGTAGATGCATTTTGCTTTAATTGCATTAAAGGTCAGAGCCACACAGGTTTTCAGACTTCTTACAGCCATACCCATACAGGCAAAAAGCATGAGTACCGCCAGGCCTTTCCATAGTTTTCACTAGAGAAATAGTGCCGTTCACCTACCTCTGAATTACTCAGCCTAACACAACATGACCTCAAACCCTCCTCTCCTGAAAGACATAAGTGACTTCTCCAAGTCAAATGAACCTCATCTTTTGCATCCTGCAGCAGGTAGCAGTATTTCGTCCTCTCCCCCTACCCCATCCCCTTCGCATCTCCTACAGTATCCGATACAATGACACAGCGAGTTCACCACAGGAATATGCTGGGGGTATCGGTCTGTCACTGACCTATGCATATGGCCACCACCTCCAGCAGTTATCAGATGTGATCAGGGATTTAGTTCTTTTGAAAATAACTGAACGTAAGTCTCTGTGGCGCAATAGGTTAGCGCGTTCGGCTGTTAACCGAAAGGTTGGTGGTTCAAGCCCACCCAGGGACGATGCCTGCCTTTTAAGGGCCAATGGGAACATTATGAAGCTCAACAAGAGAAAAGTGGAAAATCCTGCACCTCAGCAGGAACAACCCCAAGCACAGGTATCCGCTGGGAGTGCCACACAGCTGGAAAGGAGCTTTGAAGAAAAGGACCTGGGGGAGAAGTTCTGGTGGACATGAGCCAGCAATGTGCCCTTGCCACAAAGAATGCCAGTGGTATCCCAGGCTACATTAGGAGTGTTGCCAGCAGTTCAACGAAGGTGATCCTCCCCCTCTACTCAGCCCTGGTAAGGCCACACCTGGAGTACTCTGTCCTGGTCTGGGCTCCCCAGTACAAGGGAGACATGGACATACTGGAGAGAGTCCAGCGGAGAGCCACAGAGATGATTAAAGGACTGAAGCATCTCTGCTGTGACAAAAGGCTGAGGGAGCTGGGACTGTTCAGCCTAGGTAAGAGAAGGCTGGGGG
>VXAA01005900.1:63923-83496 GCA_013399115.1 Anseranas semipalmata | reverse complement strand
TTTTTTTTTTTTTTTTTTTTTTTTTTGGAGCTTGTAAGGTAACAGAACTAGAGCCCAAAGAGTTCTGGAACTTCAATAGCAATTTTGCTATCATTTTATGTAATAAGTGCAGAGATGCTACAGAAACTACTATTATGAGAAGAAATCTTCAGTAGTTAACCACCATGACCATTTTAATTTAAGCAGAAAGGACCAGATGTTACTCTAACACAAGCACAGGGACAAAATTTCTTACTCTTGCATTAAAATCAGCCACAGAAAGCAAGCATACAACAGTTTGGAAACACAGCTTCACAGTTCTTTGCCTATATAAACCTTCAACTTTTAATTAAGTTGCCACAGGTACTCATGAGCAAGGTATGTGGAAACCTTAAAAATGAGAGTTTTAATGGGGCACTTCTCGTCCCCCCCCAGGTCTAACACTGTTGGAAAATGACCAGGAAAAACACCTTATATTCAGCCCTTAAAGGCTCAGCTACCTCTACAAACCATGCAATGACTTACCTGGCAACATGAAAAAGCCCTGCTCATACTAACACTGCTACTTGACACCTTCATCAAGGACAGTGAGACACTGAAAGTTGCTACAGGAGTTCTGAACAAGACAGCACAGGTGGGCTGGATGCAGTGCCTTGAACATTTGTACCAGTCCTCCAGTAGCTAAACAGCAGTAACTTGTGCTGATCACAACACAGGCTGGCCAAGTTTTTCAAATGTTTAAGAAAAAAAAACACATCCAGTTCAGCCTCAAAACATGAAATTATTACACTACACAAAACCATAGGACAGGATTAGAGGAATTATTTCAGTTCACTATGCATCTTTCAGGTAACTGGCAGACAAGGAAAACAGCAGAATGAAGCATACAGAGCAGTTGCCACTGCAGTATGTAATGGCAGCAACACCACCACTTCCTGAAGTTCTGCCAAGGTTGATGAGACAGTTGATGGTATTGTTAAGGGACTTACTGAATTGACATTTTCATTTTGTTAAGGCTTACTTTGAGCCAGCTGCTGATCTCATTATTGCAGCAGGAGAACAGGAAAAGTGATGCTGTGCTTTGGATAAAAGCCCTGCTAGCAGAAATACTAGACCGATAAAAAGAGCATCTTGAAGCCTCCACCAAAAGCCTGTTCCATCTCCCCTCTTAAAAACAGTGGAAGAGGTAATCCAAGCCAAAACCATAACAACACTGGATAGTATTCTCAAGTGTAAATTCAAGATGATCCAACCGCTCTGCCATATTCTTCAGGCTGGTGTAAAAGTTATGGACAACTTCTGCCAGCCAAGAGTACCTAACTGCTAGTCAATGTTTTTAATATTGAAAACAGTAAATGAACTGGAAACAACTGATTCTGTCATGATTGCATACGATTTCTCAGTTATCTCACTAGTTCAGTACCATCTTATAAAAACTATCCGCCATGGAAATGGATACATTCTCATTACCTAATGAAAAACAGCAGCTATCCCCTTTATCCCTCAGCTACCTACTGAGGTAGACTGATCTGTTGTGCATACTTCTAACACAAAATAGGCCTTAAATCAATATTAAGCAGAAATTGTGATACAGCTTGCAGTAGTTTTAGACATGATTGCATTATAGCCAAAACAGTGAAAATGCACTTGGGAGAAAATAGTGATACAATTCTGACCTGCAAAGACAAAACACCGAAAGTATGGAAACAGTCTCACTTGAAAGACAACTAACAACAAAAGGAATGGTTCAAGACAAAAAAGTGCAGCAAAGCAAAAGTAACTGACCCTAAATTTGCTCTAACATATTTGAAACACAGGAACCCACCCTCCAGTACACAGCTTCTTGACAGAAGAATGAGGGAAGTGAGACTCTAGGAAAAGCCATTCCTCATGGACACAGCTAAACATGCTTAAAAGAAGAAAAAGACAGAAAAGCTACTTGCAAGTCAATTAGAAAATGCTTAAAAATATATATATAAGAAAAAAATACAAGACAGTTAACTGTTCTACTAAGAAGGCTGTTTTCAGCTAACTGTTCTACTAAGAAGGCTGTTTCAGAATACTCCTCTCTCCCCTCACCCAATCCCCCAAAAGAATTTGCAGGGAAAGAAGGAGCAAATGAGTTTATTCTTTTGCAGAACAATCCCCGCTATTCAGAGTTCCCTGCAGTTCCTCCCTTTGGGAAGAGAAGCTGTCAGATCTGGCAAAGTCAGAGTAAAAGATGAATCCTGGTAAAAGGACCTTTTTGAGATAAACTAAAATTAAGTCTCTTCCCGATACAGGGATGCACCCAGCCTAGAGGGAAAAATAGGTATGGAAATAAATTACAGGCCCCTGCCTGCATTATGATACTTGCCCAATATTACTGAAATAATACTAAACTCGTTCAGTTTTAATGTTTCTACAAGTTTCCTCTACTATTAACCTACGCAAAACAGGCATCCAGTGACCTCAATACTAACAAATAAGATTTGCTCAGCCCACGTATTTTGCATCATGAAACAGTAATACAAATCTAACATTTTAATACAATATGTATGTGTATTTAATATCAATTACATTTACATATTTAAATTATCCTACTACATTAACAATACTATAGATACAATATTTGGTAAAAACAACTAGCACGGTTAAGTCTTCAAATTTTGGTATTGTTTTCTAGCAAGTGTAAAACAGAATAGAAAACCAAATTTCCATGTGAAAAGTGTATTTTAACAGAAGCAGCCAAAACCTGCTGCAAAATACAGATCATGTATGCTGACGTGTACACAAAACCTTGCAGTAATAAAAGGTAGTAATTCGCTATATTTACAAGAAATTGCCCAATAGTTCAGTTACCGATTGCACTAGAGTGATTATTAAAAAAAATAAAAATCAACACAGCATCCCCGTCTTATCCTTCAGAAATCAGAAACAATTCCTCTAAGAATTGACCTTGTTTAAATTGCATGTGCTGGAAAATATACAACTCTACAATAGAAAGAGGTTAGAAAAGTTGAATACTGTGGAAAAAAATTTATTAGCCTATACAAGTCTTCTGAAACAAACCATTGGCTTTGATACAGTAAATTCAAGTGAATACTCATTGCAATAGTATTTTCCATACAGAAGCCCTAGAGCTTCCCACTTAGTGCCTGTGACAGGAAGATATATTTCTGAACAGGTAGCCACACAAAGCAGACATGTACTAGAGATCTTCGCAGCCGTAGTGAGCTACAGTTTGAGATAGTTATATTACAAACATTTAAGAAAATTAGGCATCCATACCGAAGTGTGGCAAATCGATTCACAATGAAACAAAGATGTCATTTAGACCCCTTGCCAAAAATGAAGACTTTCTACAGCAGGTCTAGAGTAGACTGCATCGTAAAAACCTAGAGTGCAAGAGTACCACAAATTTAGTATATAAATATCACAGGATTAAAACTCCAGTTAAGCCATCAACTGAAGTGATGATTAAAAAAAAAAAAGGGCATCTCCCAGCTTTGCAAAAGCAGCTTTCAAAGCATCTCTTCCAGAAGGTGCTGATATCAACTATGGCCTGTGCCAATGTGTATTTTAGACAGCTCTGCTGAAAGAAAAATTCAGTATTTGTCTAAGAACTGCATAATCGTGCTGTTTTTGATATCATAAAAAGCATCTACTAGAAGAGATGAAATGTAACTTAGCTTACGCCGTTTTCAAGATCTGTGCACACTATATAGTCCTGTAGTTTCAAGAGTATTTAAAAATGAGACAAAAAGCAGACAATGAAGTAGTGTGTATGTGTTAGATGGATTTGTTTAGAATAGTTACATGATGGATGTATACAGTCATAAAACTTTTAGTGCATTTGTTCTTGCACATTATTTATGCTACTTATAAAAACCTGAAGATCGCAAATTGGGCATGCTTACCATAACATTTTCAAACTGGGAAAGCTGCAGAACATTTTTCCTACAAGTGTTCACTGCCATGATACAAAACAAATATGTGCAAACTGCAAGGTCCCTAAAAATAGCATTTAATGAATTTATTTACAGAAAGATGTCACTATCTGTTTAAATATGCAAAGAATAAGCTTCCCAAAGTTTATAACATAGAACAATATCCACCACACGCGCCTCCTCCATATCCTTCGTCCTTGTTTGATAATTTTACACCTCTGTTTTGGCTCTCACTCTCCCACAGTCCAGGAGTCTGAATGATTTTTTCAACAAGTTCTTCAAAGGCACACTGTACACCATCACATGTTTTTGCGCTTGCCTCTGGAAAAGGGACACAAGAAGCCAAACATTAGCACAGCTTCCAATAATTTGTTTAGTATTTCTTCGAGCCTTAACGTACCACCTAGACTTACAGCTTCTACAACTCATTCTATAACATGTAGCAGTGCCAGAATTAGCAGGTATGCAGATTTTTGTTGCCAAAGTCTTTTGAGCTGCTGATTTATTAAAAGAGCTTTTAATTTGAATGTCAGTAGAATATATGGAGACAGATTATTTTTTCTGTGGAAAGCAGTTCAGTGAAAGGAAAAAGTCTGAAAAACCTGGCTGTTCTAAGAACTGAAGTACTACTATATCATAAGAATCAAAGGAATCCGTACTGTAGGATTCTGGGTCAGCCTCCATAAAGCTATTCTGATAAAAAGCAATAAGGGATCTCATTTCTTATGCAGTTAGCATAATTCTTGGTAATCTCATTCAGGAGTCCTTCTTTCATTAAACCTAAGAAACATTGCTCACAGGGTACATTACAAGAGCAAACAGATACCATCTGTAACTGTTCAATTCCACTAAGGTTTGCCCTGTTCTTCTCTACAGGCATGCACTTAGCTCACATGCACACATGTATGTATATTTTAAGTTTCATATTTCTTTTCATCTTCCATGCACTTAACAGCTTGTGCCTCGACTTCAAGCTTTTTCCATTTTCACATCTGACAATGAAGCCAGAAAGAAACACTGCAAGGTGCTAGACAAAGATATGTCATTAGTCAAAGATGAGGAACACAAGTAGAAGTACAGGACATGTCAGTGTACTGCTTCACTACTTGAGTCATCCCATAAAGTAATCCTTGCTGATCCTTAAATGAAACAGGTAATAAACTTGTGCTTAAAGAAGCACTTCACCACCCACTTTAATTTATCATTTCAAGGCTTTGCCTACAAAACCCATCTCATTTGCAGCAAGATGAGACCAACGTTTTTCCTCCAGTCATGACTATGCCACTATTCCATCCCACCCACCATTTACAAGTTAATTACATTCCCACCTATTTTTATATCCAAGTTCTAATGCAGTTTTGTCAAGCACCAGCTCTTTTGCTATACTGAAAGCTGGCTATTAGTACTAGTTTTCCTTCTTTCATTTTGCTTCTGCTATTAACTTAACAAGTAGGTCTGAAATGAAAGAAAAAAAAAATAATCGGACAAAAGCCCAAAGCAAAAACAGGTTTTGTCAGACTGCAGTAGATCCTGTATTCCACCCTTACTCCTTACTGAGCACTTCAGTATGCTCTTCCACAGTTAGATCAGACTTCTGGACATATTTAGAAACAGTTTTAAAGAAGAATGGTATACCTATTATCTTTGTACCTAATGCAGCTGAGAAATATCACTAATTGAATGGCACATATAAAAACTATCAGTCCTACAGAAGTGGTACTTTCATTATGTAACAAAATCAAGTAAAATCTCTGCAAACATCTGCAACATACCTATGAACAACATGGAATGTTTTCTTGCAAATTTGAGACCTTCATTTCTGTCAACCTCACGGTTTTCCTATAAGAAAGAGTATTAATATGTACTGTTAACAAAATACACTAACAGAATGCTCATTGCATTTGAATTCAGTTTACCTTATCGATCTTGTTTCCAACGAGCATTTTCACTATGTCATCTCTTGTGCAGTATGTTTCCAGTTCAATTAACCAGTTACTCAGCTTGGCAAAAGTATCTCTTCTCGTGACATCATAAACTGAAAGATATCAGCAATGTTATTTCACAATATTTTTCCAAGAAACACAGCTTACATTTGAAAAGGAGCAAAAATTATGTTTTTTGAAATAGAAAACCAAAGGAGCCCCAAGGATTCCAGTTTACACTTCATCATTTGGCTTCAGTCATTGATGATACTAATGCAGAACAATTCGAAGATTCAGTTATTGCTGTTCTCAGACTAATTTATGTTTAGACATCCTCGTTTAGAAGATAGAGACTACCGTTCTCCAAAGAATTCTATGCTTGCAGACCCCTGATATAGGATACTTATTAACATCAGTACACACAAGATATGCCAAAAGGATGTCATGACCTTCTGTACCAAGTATCTCTCACTCATGATTACTAAGACAGTTATTTACACAACACCACTGCTAGAATCAGAGAATCATCTAGGTTGGAAAAGATCTTCAAGATCATCAAGTTCAACCATCAACATGATCTACCAAGTTCCATCACTAAACCATGTCCCTTAGTGCCATGTCCACACCTCTCTTAAATATCTCCAAGGCTGCGGACTCCACCACTTCCCCGGGCAGCCCATTCCAATGCTTGATCACCCTCTCCATGAAGAAATTCTTCTTAATGTCCAATCTAAACCTCCCCTGGCACAACCTGAGACCATTTCCTTGTGTACTGTCACTTGTCACCTGAGAAGAGAGATCAACACCCTCCTTGCTGCAACCTCCTTTCAGGCAGTTCTAGAGAGCAATGAGGTCTCCTCTCAGCCTCCTCTTCTCCAGACTAAAATAACCCCAACTCCTTCCATCCCTCCTCATTTAGCTAACAAAGTAAACTGACCAACAAATCCTCATAAATATTATTAAACTACTGAACCCTCAGCATTTTAATCTTTCAAGCTACATTTCATTTGTATGGGGTATAAGTGACAAGATACACTAGGAGCAGAAAGAGCAGACAAAAAGCAGACTTTGTTAGATCTAAATTCCACTAGGCAGTGACTATCTAATAACGACCATTTCAAGCTATGAAAATCTTTTTTCCTTCACTCTCACTTCCCATGTGCAGATGGGTATAAACAGTTGTTTTCGATCAAACCAATATTTTGGCTTGCAAGAACAGCCTTATTTCCAGGAATTGGTTTTAAAAAGTAATAGTCAGTAGCAGATTATTAAAAAATGTTAGACAGCTAATCTCAACAGCAGAACTTTCTAGCTCCCAAATAGGGCTTGCTTACTTTTAAAGCTTTCAACACTAAATGTCAAGTTCAGTGACAGTGACTAAGTAACTTGACAAGACATGCCTTGACAGTGTCTTCCTATACCAGGAAGATAATGGAACTCAAACTTGGGAAACAGTATGTTCGAAACAAAACCTACCAGGAAGTCTCACGGCACAGGTTATTCCAAATTAAACAGTTGGACTGGACACTGAAAAAATTATTTGGTCCAGAAGCTCTTAAATCAGAGAAAACAAAACAAAAAAACCAACCTCTATTCCCTGCCCCTAATTTCTTTAATTAGCTCTTCAATTCTAGCAAGGGAGAAGCAACCTTCATAGCTCAGCGCCTAGTTAGTCTTTCATATACAAAACAAAAACAAGAGATACTTCACTACATAGTTGCAATTACAGGTTTTGGCCTGGGACTCTCCCACACAAACTGATGCTCCAAGCTAGTCTGATTCTGACAGTGTAACATCACATCAGTATGGAGACTCAAATAGCAAAAAAAAAAAAAAGTCCCAGCCAAATTCCACCATGTTTACAGTAATTTCATCAGAAAAAGTGAATAGCAAGAAGAAAAAGAGAAAGCTATATACATACCGATAGAGAAAAGATTTTCTCCTCAGAGTGTTTTTATTTGTTTTTTTGACTCTTGGTTTAGTAAGCACAGGCAGAAAACAGAATTAGTAGTCAGAGGGCAAATTCCTGGCAGTACAAGGAGAGCTCCAAGCCATCCCTTTGAAAAGCAGTAGCTTTTAAACTCATGCAAAATCAGTGGTTCTCAGATTGGTGATAGAGACCACATAAGAAAGCGGTCAGACAAACTCCAGACCATTTAGTATATGAGATGTTCAACACACAGATACAATAACTTTTAATATTAATTTGACATTATAGAAAGGTTACATGAGTTTGTATAGATCCAATCCATGAGAAAAACACCAACTTATTCAAAATAGCATGCAATACTATACTTACCTAGGATAACACCCTGTGCACCTCTATAGTAACTGGGTGTTAGTGTTCTGAACCGCTCCTGACCTGCAGTATCCTGAAAAGCCATCCAGAAAGTTCCATTATTCAGAATTTGACCAGAATCTAGTTTAGCTCTCAGGTATCCTGCTTCTAACAAACACACAAAATAAGATTCAAACTCATTTAGCATATACAACTAGCTGAATAACTGGATTTATACCTGCCCCGACATTTTACTGCACATTAACTTTGAGATTCTGTGTAGTGTGTTCTGGGAAATGCATTTAAACTGTTAAGTGTAGCGAATAACTGGACTTTATAACAAAGAGATAGTTATTTCTGCTGAAGCATTTGTTCTGCAGCTAGCAAGGTAGCAGCCAGCCAGAAAAAAGCATAGCTGCAGCACTGTAAGATTTTATAACAAGCATCAAAACCTGTGGCAACAGAAGTAGTTCCCTCCCTTCTAACACCTCCGTCCACAGAGCCACGCTAAATGCATTTAACATGCCGTGACAGAGCAGAAGCAGAAATAAGCTTTTTTTGTTTGCTTTTAAGCAAAATTGAATTCACATCTTCAAATCTGAAGTGTTAACAGCTTAGCAAAAAAAAAAAGTATCGGAATGGTGATTTCTTGTCAGAGATTAAGTTATAATACACGCTACCTCAGCATTGTACACACTGCAGACTTTATGCATCAAAGATTTAAATCTAACTTCATCCAAGTTACACCAGGTTAGAAGCTTACTACTTTAAATTTTAACTTTTTGTCAACTGAAGTCACCTTAAGAACCTGAATAACTCTACTGGGCTTTCCAACTTTCTACAAGTCACTCCCCGAATCCCACACGTCACTTTGTGTCATGATACAACTTTCCAAGCTTTTCTTTTCCAGTTTACCTCAGAATTATTTCTTCATCTTCGCCAACAGGAAAGAAGATAACGGGACAGAAAATATTGCATAAGACTTGTCTAGGTATCACTGATCAGTGTTTCTCCTACTATGTCTATTCACCTGTCAAGCTGTTGCAGCTTTTTTTTCCCCTTGTGAAACCTATGTTCTAGTGACGATTACTATTTGTCACATTAAGACAGAAGTCCCTTTTCTTGAGATATGAAGCACTTTCAAAGCAATACAATTGTAATAGGTATTTCATGTTCCACTGCTTTCCAAGGAAGTTGAGAAACAAGGTTTTATTCTTTCTTGCTACAAGAAGTTTGAGTTTGAATACTCAAAAGGTGCTTCAAGTCACAAGTGTGGAAGACGCTTTGCAGAATAGAGTATGTGGGGAAAAAAGTCTGAAAGAATTTTTTCCTCCTTCACTTGCCATGAATTTGGAAGTCTTACTTTTAACTAGAGCAGATGCTGAACACTAAGGCTAAGACAACAAACCTTGCCTCTCCCTCTTTCAGCTGCCTCTGCTACAAATAACATTGATTCAAGCCTGTAAGTCTCTGGGTGACAGCTAAGATTTTTAGGCTGAATTACTTTGAGAGGTAACATTTCTGAGCATAAATTGAGCATGCACCACAGTAATTTTCAGTTAGCATACTCCTAAATTTCACCTAAACCACTTAGGTTAAGAAGTGCACCCTTATAAAAGCTGTCAAGTACAGAGAAGAACTACACATGCAGGAAAGTCTCAGAGCAGTAAGGGCAATACCTGTACTCTTCAAGCATTCTATAAAGACATAACATTAGGCAGGCAAGCATAGTCTTTAAAAGATAAATAATGTATTATACATTGAAAAAAATCTAGGAATGGCCACATTCACACTTTTAAAGTCTGACTGGTTCAGCACCATCTTATTCCTCTTCCTCTCCACTCCTATCCCAGCCAACCCCAGAATCAGCACTGCACAAGAAGCTGACAGGCAACAGAACTTCCCCATTAGTCAACTGTTCCACAGGTCACTCCACCTTCTGAATGGTCCGGTATTTACCTCCCACTCCTCCAAATTGCTTTTATATTAAATATAAAAGGATTCTGTACAACTTATACATTATGCAAGTGATCACTATTCCTGAAACAAAGCAATACATTTGGAATGCAGGCAAGACTTACCCATATTGCTAGTTTAGCTTTGTTTCCATCAACTGAAATAGTTTTCACCTTGAAGTCTACACCTAAGGGAAAAAAAAAAACATCTTTTAGTTCTTCAAATATACTCCATATTTTTGGAATAGAAAACAACAACAAAATCAAACTCAGAAAACAAGTTGTGGTTTGACAGGAGTAATAAGAGTAAGTTTCATCGGTTACTTCCATACCTTGCTCTCAAAACTCATAAGGTTTTACATCTGAAAGGCTTTGTAAAAGCCCAAGGACATTTTAGGCCATTGACTCAAATATTTTATGGAAGTGAGGTAAAAAAAATCATTTCCAATATTAAAATACATATTCCAGAACAAATATTCAAGTTTTAAATCAAATGGGTTAACTTTCTGTTCATTACTCATACATGTGTTCTCCTTGAGCATGTCAGTGGTCTTGAACAAGATACTTCCAAAATAAAGGAGGAAACTGTATTCAGGCAGGGAAACAGAGCAAGTTGCTCATCATCTCAAACCATCTGACCTAGTCCCATCAAGGTGGTCAGCCAGAGGTAAACCGGCATAGACAGAGATTCATCTAATACATGACCTCTGTCCTGTGAGAAATAATGTTAGATGACGGTAATTCCTCTAACAGGCATGCCAAAAAAGCTCCAGATGACTTGAACATGCGGTATGGCTCCTATAAGGATTCCAGCAACATCAGGGACTCACTAGCACCACACGCAACAGCTGAGAAACAAGCAGACATCAGTAATGCTTCTACTGTTGGTAATCCACCACAACATCTAAGGATTTTTTTTTATTTTATTTTTTTTTTTTAAATGTGTGGGAACTAACAGCCTATCACTTGCCCAAGGACAAGCCGTACAAAACTCAAGCCAAGGAGGACAAAATGTTCATGACTGTACAAAGCTAAAGGATATGGTGATACAAGCGAGTTCGAGAGGCTAGGTACAGTCACGTTCCATTTTACTCTCCACCAGGCAGCAGCCCTGAAATTAAGTAGAACAGTTGTGTGGAAATTTAACAGCCTTATACGAATAACTTTCAAGTTTAACAGAAAAGTTTTTGCATTTTGACTTAAAATGGCAGTCATTGTATTTGCTATAAGAATTTCTGTTTTTACTATTCTAACAGAACATTTAAGTAGGGATTCACGATAAGTGTGCTGCACTTACATTCCCAAGGCCATGCAGATTACAAACAAGTACGAGTGGCTGCCAAAAATGTTCAATTTATAAAGGCACAGAGTGTATACAGGATGCTTAAGAAACAGCACATTGTAAGCAGATTTACAAAGTCACTACAGCTGATGTTTAAAAGAGCTTCATTAAAAAACCACACAACTTTTATGATACTATTTCACAGCTTCAGCTTACTAGTTTTCCTTGAAGTTTCAAGAACAGATAGAAAGTTAGTGAACTGTGACTGCATCCTGTGCTGGGAAAAGCCCATACTCTTATTTCAAGAAAATTTGGCAATGTACATTAACATTTGCAGTAACCCAGCAGAACTCTCCATTTCTCAGAGGCTGAGACTCTTAATCCCTGACTAAGCAGTAATATAATGCTTTATGACATGCACAAGGATGGTGCTTTATTTTACAGTTATGTTAAAAAAACTGCTACTATTAACTTTTAAACACCAGTTCTTAGAAATTTACCTAGTTCATAGAAAACTGCTATGCCAGCAGGTTTCCTCAACTTGATCCTAAAGAACATCCTGTCGTGCCCATTTTTCAGCATTCAGCAGTAACTTTTAGACTAACACAATCTCTTCTTCCACAGTAATGGCATACTTCTTTCCCTGAACTGTAAATATCACCATTGCTCAACTAGGACATCCAACTGCTCACAGGGCATTCATTTATCCATTAATCTGACATCAAAATCTGTGACTGTAGGTATTACAAGTCTATCAGATACATAACATAAACCAAAAGCTTGTCATAGTAGTTTCAAGAGGGAATTTTTTCTTCCTTAGAGCAACCATTAACTGTCTTTTGAAGCCAGGGTATCCTGCTCCTATTAAGTAAATAGACCCAGTATCTTGTGCCTGCACAGTTCTGCAATTTTCATTTTATGGAAAGTGCATATGCACCTTTAAGTTAATTTTAAGCTAGCAGCAAGGTTAAGAGATAATGCTTTAAATTTTGCATGAGCAATATGAGTAAATTAAGAAACTTATAGTGAATAAATCTCATGTATTATAGGCTGATTACTGAAAAAAGTATGAAAATTAACAAATAGCACACTAAAAATATATCCTTTCAAGTGATCAAGACATGGCAAATATTCTAGTAAACAAGGGAATTCAACACACACAAAAGCCAGTTATGGATAAGAAATCCTTTAAATAACGAGATTTTTGATAATCAGCTATAAGAGGACAAGTAGAAAATTGCAGGGCTCAAGAAAATCTTGTTAAACTGAACGAGCAGGGTATGCATGTTCTCTAAAGTCTTCAGTGAAATGCAGACATGTTCGTGTGACAAGTGTCAGTTCTAAGCTTGCAAGACGAGTGACATTCCTAGCCTTGGCAACAGAAAGCTGACAGTGCTTTCCACCATGCCTTGGACAGCAGCCGGAGACAAGACCGCGCTGTACTACACCGTGCTCTTGCATGCTGACACCTACCTAGCCAAACGGACTCGGCACTACACACCGACATGCCACGGACCTACAGTCTGCAGGAAGCACTTCTGCCACTTTCATGCTGCCCTTGCTTTAAGGCCAGTACGCAGTACTGGATCTATACCGAGTGCAAAATCAGCCGGAGTGTTTCATTTGTGTTAAAGGTAACTGACAAGTTGGACATCTGGGAGCTGCAGGACTCCAAGTGCAAGGAAGGCCAAAAAGTTAAGGGACATTTATATGCAATCCACTGCTTCACTTACGAAATAAGGGTTGCATTTAACATTGGTCTAGAATCTCTCACACAAAGAACACACAAGTAAAGACAACCGTGAACAGTAAGGACAACGGAAAATATTGGGGTAAAGTTTGATAAGATCCATGTGATGAAGCCCTGTGAACAAATTAGCCTCAAAAGAATGCAAGGATGACAGTGATCTGGTAGGATGAATAAGACATGGTTAATCCAGCAGAAGCTACCGAAGTCAAAATATTTGTCAAAGTCAGCTCATACTCCTGAGAGAAACATGGGATTTTTAGAAAATTAGGAAGAAAAAACCTACACAAATCAACAGTTCAGGGTTTAATTTAAGTTGCACCCAGTAGCCATAGGTTCATGCAAGACAAAGATAAGGTATGTTTATGTCTCAACAGGCAAGGGACCAGTCGTGCTGCAGTCAAACCTTAACCCGGTCTTGTGCTTTCATATTTCTTTAAAGAAAAAAAAACCATATAGCATGTTCTTCTCACCTTTTTCTCCAAGAACTATAGTTCAGCAGTCATCATGTAGATGACTTTATTTGTAGTGAGTAGTCAATGCACTCATTTTGGAAAAGCACAGTACTCTGCAGTCTCAACATAAAGACCTTAAAATTAAAAACCCTTCTGTCCCCAAACTCAAAGTGAAATAGTGTTTAAATAGCACAAAAAGAGATCCACAGATTCACAAGATGTTTTGGCATCTCACCATCTTGCAAATCCCAGAATTTTGCATCTTGGATCTGTCCTTACGTAGCAGTAAACAGTTACCTCTAAAACAGCTACCTCTAAGAACTCACTCACAAGTACTTTATCTATATGAACAACAAATCCTGCCCTGAACTGAGAGCTGACGTGCTACCTCTCAGTAATGCATTCACCAGAAAAATGGAAAGGCCACAGCCTAGCAGTTTAAAAAAAAAAGTAACAAAAACAAACAACCCAAATTCTGTTTCCCTTCCACTTAAGGTGAAAAAAGGAACCTGCTATCCCACAAGAGCTCCACACGCCATGCTATGGAACTTTCATAGCTGGGGTCACAGAAGCTCCATTGCACAACACTTTACAAACAGCAGCTAGAGGGGACCTAACGGATAGGGTGATCCATGCAATCCTTTGATCAGTCTCTAGAAACTGTTCCCCCCCCCCTTTTTTAATGAAATGATCATGTTCATTCCAGATTAGTATATTTGTTTCTGAGTACTCTATAGAGTTTGAGTTTTATGTGAGCATGAGTTCATTCTTCTCTCCCACATCAGAAAGGGCACCCACCCTGCCAGTAGTAAACCTTGAGGTACTGCTATTGAACAGCCAACAACCGGCTGCCACACGTGCTGTTGTGCAGTGTGACAAATCCAAAAGAGAAGGAATTGCCTAAGGAAATAGTTACTTAGTTTCTTAAGTCAGTTCACCCATGTCAGGTTTTGACACTGGTAAAACATCTTATGTATAAAAAGCAGAATTAAAAAAAAAAAAAAAAAACAATTTATAAAGATGCACATACTGGGCCTGAACTAGTCTACTTGTAACCAGAAGGTCCTGAAAACTTGATGTAGCTATTCTGTACTGACTTCCTAGCCCACATGGTTGACACACCAAGACAGTAATTCAATTAAAAGTATATTCAGTGCCAGAACTAGTTAGATTAGGATGCAAGATTGCCATCTTTACCACCTGGTCAGCTCCGTTCTCAGCTCCTTCCACCCCTCCCTCCCTCAAAAACTGGGGCAGCACTACTTGCTCGAAGTTCTTTGTTAAGAGCAATGAAAAGAACAAAAATGGGCCACGCTCCACTCCACAACTGGAAAGAGGGAGGAGCACTACCAAGGAAGATGGTAGGGAATACAGGAGCAGATATGCCCCAAGAGTCTAGAAGAGAGGAGCCTTCCTTGTCCTAGGGGACAGGCGCAGAGAAAAGTAAGATGCTCTTTGTGCTCATTAGTTCCCAAGGGTCAGGTCCCAGCCAGACCAAATCAATTAGGAAGCTACGAGACAAGTTCTTACGATAAACAGTTTGCAAGAAAACCCACTGTACACTCTGAAACCAGACAAAAAAAATACCATATAACAACAGTTCTTCCATGTGTGATCAAAGTGTAAAAACGAAGATTTGGGATCCAAGCAAGCATTGTAGCCATGGGACCAACCTGCTCAGCACAACTGTCATGACTACCCTCCAAGCTACTGGAAGACTGCATACGTTCTTCCATGTTTTGCTTTTGGCTCAGACTTACATCATGACTAACTTTCCTTGTAACGCAATTTCATTTGTTCATGGAAATTCATATTGTGATATTCATCGTGCTTCGTATTATCTAGCAACATTGCTATTAAAACTGCTATTAAATGTCACAAACCACAAAGCGTAACTCCAATAAACTTAGGTCAATACTGAGCAGAGATAATACTGATCTTGTACATCATGCAACTGAAGATGAAAGCAGTGACAAAGGGCTACCTGACATTTTTTATTTTTTATTTTTTTTAAAACAACCAAATTAAGTTGCATCTTCAATGCACAAACCAGCAATTATTTCTTCATAGCCTCCACTTGTCAAAGGAAGACAGCAGCAGCTTAAATGAGTGTTTTGTCCTTTCTGGAACAAATTAAAATAGTTCTTTTGCTGATGAAGCACTGTATTCAAGCTTGACAGCACATGAAAGCTATCATTTACAAGTTCAATACCAACTCTGAAATTTTGCCATTGCCCCGTTAGGCGGATATATGAAGTTAGATTATGGAAGCTATAAAAATATCTCCATCTGTAAGTGGATTTCAATCTTTCCTGAAGTTATAAAGCCTTCAGAACAAAGCCATGATCCTTGGGTTTCTGGAGAGGTCAGTGTACAATGGCACACTGATTTTAAGTGGGCCAGCAGGTAATACTGCATCAGTAATATCTGTTGGAAAAAAACACCGTTGACACCTACTCAGGAAGTTATACATTACCAGGAAAGTCTTAGCAGTACCTCGTAGCATATGCCCATTTACTGCCTTTGCATATGATCATTCTCCAACCTTAATATGCTTACAGCATATTACAGCATGCTTACAGGAGTCCCAGGTGGTAGGCACAGCCAACAGAAGCTTTGCAAAGAAGAAGCAAAGCGAGAAAAGGCTGAATAAATAGTATTAATACACATCTTATAAATTCATTATCACTGTTTCTCATGTCCTACATGAAACAGTACTCCTGTACCTTATTAACATTAGTGAAAAACAGATCAATTTATTCACTGAACCAATTAGACAGAGCTGACTTTGATTACCAACAGCTGAACTTAATGAAATTTTTTTAATCCAAGACCTCATCCAGAACTCTTCCTATAGAGAAAATAAAAAAAAAGTCTTAGAATTGAAATGCATTGTATGGGAAAGTCACTTATTTTCCATTACTTCAGTTATTAATATGGCACAGACATCATCAGGTCATCAAAGGAAGCAAAATGAAACTTCTAAGAACATGATGCAACTAACTACATAGTATATCCTGCATTCCACATCACTCTCCTCTAGCACAACTGATTTCACTGTTGGTAGGCATCATACCAACACAACATGACACATCACTCCTTTTTTCTCCCCAACAGCTCTAAATTCTTGGTTCTCATCATTTTTTTTTCCCCAAGTGTATTAGCTGCCAAGGACCTGATTACTAACTAGGAGAGAAAAAATCATTGCAATTTCCTCCCTATACAGGAAAAGCAGGAGCCAACACACTGTGTAGTGCACTTTATTATTGTTGAAAGTTGCAAAAGTTGACATCCTCTAACAAAGAGAGTCCAAAGTATTATTAACACTTAAGCTACCCAAGTATGTTATTACATATAAGAAGTTCTAGGCAGCAATATTACTATTCAAACATAAATAAAAATGATAAATCAGTAGGGGACATAACAGTTGTTGTTACATTTCCATTTCAGCACAAATTGCTGGCAAACACTGAACCACGGATTGCTGTACTAGACCTCTCCACTACCCATACATATGACTTCCACCTTCATGAAGAGTAACATTTACACCTGTTTTCCTAGCCAAGAACATATTTAACCATAAAGGGGACAACTACAGCCCAGTACAGACAATGCTCTGCACCAGTTAGTGCTACATGTTAAAACTGTGTCCACATCACTCTTTCCTCACAGAAGAACAGACATGACTGCACCTCACTACCGGTTTGGCAAGTCTGAACAAACTACTATTTTGTACTGCAGTTGGTACAAATTTTTTTCAGGTAGCATCAGCACATACTTACCAATTGTTGCTGCAAGTTCTGGGTCAAACGTATCATCTGTGAATCGCAGCAGAAGGCTGATAGGGATGAAGGAAAAATAAGAGTTAGTATTGGTTACTGCAGCACATCCACAGCTGGCCAGGAGCCTGTAAATTACAAGTCTGAAAGTAACAGCAAGATCACATAGCTAAATAAAGATACATCTCACTTTTCAATCCTTTCCCTCCGATAAAAAGCAAAGAAGGGAACAAAAAATACAGTACCATGCTCTGTTAGAAGAGCCCAGCCCTTCTCTGTATATCCATTACAGAGCATGTCTCTTTGAAAAAGGTACCACTCAAGGCATCAGGTCAGTTGCCTGAGCAGTCACATGGTCTGCTTCTCAACGTGTTTTGCTTCTATTTTTTATTCTCCCAGAATTTGGTACAAAAGTAAGATTCTTTTGGTTTCATATTGCCTCACAGAGTATTTCTGTAAGCTTGAGAAGAACATTCCCAGTCAGCTTTTTATCCCAGAAATAACTCAGTGAACTGGGCATGCAGCAGAACAATAAGGACTACACCCATCAGAAATAAAGACGCGGAAGTTTAACAATAGAAAGAGCTCCACATTATTTTACAGTTTTGTATCCTTTCTGTACATAATGGCTTTCACACACACAGCATTTTCCCCCATCTAGGGAAGCTTGCTACCAATAGAACAGATACAACCAAGATTTACCAGCACATCCCATTACAGTGGTAGGGTCCTTCTTAGAAGTACCCATAAAGCCACAGTACTTGTACCAAATGTAAATATTCTGGCAAGAGACAAAGTTTCTTAGTACACTGCTTTTTTTTTAAAAAAAAAAAAAAAAAAGTAACCTTATTCATGTGTGGCAAGTGCATATTGCCATGTGGCAGACAGCTGTTGGCTGTGACTGACAGCTTCTGTTCATTTCCAGGCTAGAGAAACAAAACAATGCCCTGTTTACTTTTTGGTAGATGCTATTTAAGAGCAGCTATTTTTAGAACAACCAGAACTAATTTTGCCTCATTCGAGTGAAACATAAAACTCTCATACTGCCACTAGAATAAAAACATCAGTTTACAAGTCTTGAGTGCTAAACTCAGCCAACCTCTCATTTCCCCACCATTATTTCATGTGCAGGTATCTCCTACAAAGTGCAGCGTACCCACAGGGACCAGGTGTAAGACAGCATTTGGATCAGAAGTCAGGACTCCAACCACGTACTATGTCAAGCTAACAAGTTTAACATCTGACACTTCCTAGTCAACAAGTAAGCAATGCAAATCCAAGAATCGTTCAATATTAAGTCCCTGTACCTGGAATGACTGTAGTGTTGTTGTTTCATACCAATTTTATTCCCTCTACCTACAAGCAAAGTCTCTTGGAACAGCTTTTGTTTTGCAGAAGTAAGCATATGAACATGCATACAAATATTTGTGCAAACTACGTGTCACATGCCCACATATAAAAGAGGTTATCTCAACTAAAAGAAATTTGTCATGTATATCACCAGATTATTGCTTCAGTAGCTAACCCAAAGGAGTGACTAAGAGATTTTTAGTTAGGTTTTTTTTTCTAATTAGCAACTTATGTGTTATTTAGGGTCATGACAGGAGACAGATTACTGGCATAAAAACAAAAAAGCTAACATGAATAGGGTGGCACATTCCCAGATGCCCTCCTACATTCATATCTCATTTCCTTTATTAAGAACTATGGAACTATCAAAAAATAAGAAAAAAATACTATGACAAAAAGATAAAAGCCATGAAAAGGGTGAAGAACACCAACCCCACGGTACTTGGGAAAGCACACAACCTGTCAGCAGAAGAATCAGCGGCAGCACTGCTGCACCACCTACCTCCTGTGCCCCTATCCCCCTCCTCTCAGTACCGGGACGTGTGTGCGACTCTCCGTGTACGCGTAAGGCGCAGATTCACCCCCAAAGCGCCACGTAGATGAGCGAGCACACCCGTCCCCACGACCGAGGCTGCAGAGGACACGGGGAGGCCCGAACCCCCCCCGGCAGGGCCTCTACCGCGNCGCGCCTCAGCCCCCAGCCGGGGCAGGCGGGCCCCCCCGGCTCTCCCCTCCCCGCCGCGGGGCCGGCGGCTGGGGGAGAGCCGAGGCAGCGGCAGGCAGCGCCGAACAGAAGGAGCTCCCCCCGCGGGGCCCAGCCCCCCTCGGGGCGGGCCGCGCCCAGGCCGGGCCGCGGCTGAGGCGGAGGCGGAGGCGGGGTGTCCGACGCGGCGCCGC
>VXAA01005900.1:33782-54717 GCA_013399115.1 Anseranas semipalmata | reverse complement strand
TTTTGGTTTTTCACCACAATCAAAAAAAAAAAAAAAAAAAAAAAAAAAAAAAAAAAAAAAAAAAGTGTTTTCTTGCATTCAAATTGAATTTAATGTGTTTTAATTTGTTCCCATTTCATCCTGTCCTGTCAGTGGGCACCACTGAGAAGAATCTGATTTTATCTTTTTCATTCCCTTCCACGTGGCATTTATACACATTGGTAAGATCCCCCTGAGCCTTCTCTTCTCCAAGCTAAACAGTCCTAGCTCTCCCAGTCTCACATCATATGAGAGATGCTGCAGTCCCTTAGTCATCTTCACGGCCTATCACCAAAGTCACTCCACTAAGTCGGTATCATTCTGATACTGGGGAGCCCAGAACTGGACACAGCTCTCCAGATGTGGCATCACCAGTGCTGAGTAGAGAGGAAGGATCACCTCCCTCCACCTGCTGGCAGTGCTTTTCCCAGTACAACCCAGGAAGCTTATAGCCTTCTTTGCCCGGAGGAATTCCTTCTTAATTCTAAATCTCCTGTATCTTTCTGTTTATCCATATCAGCCTTTTGTATCTTTCTAAAATGGCTACTGACAGGTGGTTTACAGTTATACTGATCCTCAAGTAGCATGTCTTTAACTAGTCTGCATTTTGCCTGCACTTCACCCTTTTAGTTTACCTTTTTGTCTTCTTTTAAGTTCTCTTCTTAAGTCCTCTCCTTATTTTATTTTTTTACACACTGTTTTTTTTCTGTTTGTCATTTCCACATTGTTGGTGAATACAATTGTTGCAGTAAGGCTCTTTTATAGTTTCATTTTGAACTAGACCGTTCCTGACATTCAAGACAAAATAAAGAATTTTTCTTCCTTGTACTGAGCTACCTGTTTAATGCAGAAGTTATTTATGACGTCCAAACCTTCATTCCTAGCACCATGTCTGGACATGATATTTTATGTAATCTGCCTTGGAGGTAACTGAAGTTTTTGTTACATATTGGAGTTTCCTTTCCTCTCAGCCTCTCTGAGAGGCTCACCATGACTCAGAGGCTCATCATGTCACTGTTCTGTGATCTCCTTGGTCAGGCAATTACACACTCCCAGCCCTACATCTTTGTTGTTTGCATGTTAAGTAATCAGCTTCCAATCAATAAAAGCCTCAGTACTAATAGTGGTAACAACCATGCGGCTCAAGGGTTGTTCCAACACAGAAGCCAGCTGATAAGATAGGAATGTAACAAACCTATGACAGAAGCCATGTAGCGGTTACTTTATTGTGGCATGACTGTGGCAAAGGGAGGCAGTGGAAGTGGGCATTTGGCACAGGATGGGCTGTCTGACCGTGGTGATACCTCCAGCAGATGGAGTACCTGACTGCAGCGTCTTCAAAGTCTGGACATCACTGAATGCATGAGCCTTACAAAATAAATACAGCTCAAAGAATGTGACATCCTCCTCTCCTTCAGGAGCACAGCTTATTTTATCCACCAACATACTCGGCAAAGGACCCTTGTTTCCATGTCCAACAGAGGACTGATGCCAAGGCTGGCATAATTGTACTGTCTACATTCACTTTCTCTTAAGCATTTTCCTCAGTAGGTGGCCATGGCAGCGTAATAACAAACAGTGTGCATCATTAGATCTTCCCTTATAAAAACTGCACTACATCAGGGTCTTGGAAGCATTTGCAGTAGCATGATTGAGTAACTCTTTTGCACTTTCATCACATTTCTCTTGCATTTAGAATATACTATTATTACAAAACTTTCTGTTGAGGCATGCTGATGATGTGTTGCAACTCTATTTTAAGAAGAGGTACAAGTAGTCAGTATTTCTTCCTACCAAGTCTATCATAAACAATTATAATGATTTTATAATATATTTGTATAATCCCTTTCTTCTGAAAGTTATCTATAAACTTCAGAGGAGGCTCTTTAACAACTGCTGAAGTGCAGCTCTGAGTGAGAAGCCAGAAATCGTATTACACATCAACCTTGAAGAATAATTTAGAAGAGAAAGCAAGACAAAATACCATCTCTGTTTGAAACTGAAGCCAAAATATAGATGGACACCGTCAAAATGTAACGATGCTAATACTACACTTATACTCTTGCAAAAATTGCAATGGAAATCTACAGCTAATGTTCATAATCTTTTTTCTTACCTCTCAGTTGATATGAAACAGTGCCAGTAAATGAGCAAGCCTCTTTTATACCAAGCTGAGGTACTGATTTCCAATTATTTCTGTATTTCCACTGCACAAATACTTGGAGACCTTCATTAGAACAGTGTCCAACAGTATTCATTTCTGCAAAATCACAAAAATTCTGGAAGGGTTGAAAGATAAAACCAGCCCTACTTCTGCAGGCAAGAATTTTCCCTACAACAGATTGAGTTTTTCTTGGTGACATCTGTCTCCAAACAGTGATCAGACTTAATGTCCTGGATAGCAACATTAAGTATAATCTTCTGTCATCTTCTCATGACAACATGTAAGCCAAAACTCTTGCAAACAAACCAAAATATTTTCTTCTGGATCAGGAGTTTGAATTAGATGACTGAATTTTCCTGGCATGAGAGGATTATTCCTTGTCTTTCACCTAATCCTCCTCTGTTATACAATATATATAGTTACACGTAGTTTTTTGTTTCCCTTGGGTTTGAAAATATTACTTTTCCACTGGGTTTCCTGCATCACTGTAATACTTCCCCTTGATTCTGTGGTTTCGTCTGCTCAACTGTCTGTTTGTAGTGCATCCGGTAGCCTGAATGAAGTTACAGTTTTCAGATCTGTCATTTAGTCTTCGGATATACTACTAGAGTCCCCAAGGCCTTGTATTCTGTCTTTAAGATCTTTTGTTCCATCATGCACCATCCATTGTGTCAAAGTGGTTTTTCCCACAAGTGTTTCAATTACGAACTGATATTTAGTATTTGCTAAGGACTTTAAAGCCTTTGGTTTCCATTTGTCATTTGAGCTTTCCACCTCAGGTCCTAGAAGCATGCTGAGCTTTGGAAGCACTTTTGCAGATCTCCTAGTACTTATTTGATCCTTTGATCTTATGCATCTTTTGCATTCACAGTTGTTTTAATAAGACAATACAGGTTTAAATCATCTCCATCATAACTGGAGCTGATGAGGCACAGTATGTTCACCCCTTTAAGTGGCAGGAGATTCCAAAGCACAGTGATATGAATCATCTGCTGTTTGCTTTGACCTTTTAATAATCTGTGCACAATCCTCAAACAAAATATATTTTTCAAGGTGCAATGCTTATGACTCTGTCATGACTAATATTTGACAACGCATAAATATCTATTGCTATTGCATTTCAGCAAATGTGCTATGGGGCTTTTCCGTGGGCAGTCATGAGTTCTGGGCTTCTATGGGCTTTTGAGTTTGTTTGGTTGTTGGTTTTTCAGTGAATTTCGGGTCTTCAGTGTTACTCAGTTCTTAGTAGACTGCTGACACAGTGGTGCTTTTTCATCTTCATTAGTGAATATAAAGAGTTACGTTCACTACATGTTTTAGAGTTTTCTCAGCTCCTGTGAAGATCAAAGATCAGTGAAAATAATCTCTTCTTGACTGAAATGCCAGCAAGAAAAGCTTCATGTAAAATTTTTTAATTGCAGATCATTTCTGAAATTTACAGTCTGTTTCAGTGTGTTTACATGCAACTGTAGTTTGCGAAATTAGACGAATTCTTCAGAGGGTATTAAGAAATTATTAGATTTTCTCCATAGAACAAAAAGCTTGATGTTAAATTGTCTTCTAGGAACCTAGTAACTTTTTCTAGAAGTATTTCATCATAAGCTTTTGTTATTTTGAATCTGTGTATGTCTTAATATCTGAATGCACACACTGAGCACAAGAGGATGTAAATTGTTGGTAGTCCAGCACCAGACCTCCTGTTTTCGTTCACTGCCCACTTATACAGGGCTTGGTCTTGCCCCTGGGGGAACTACTAATAAATCTCACAGTGATTTCTGTATAAGCAGAGCTAAGTCACAGTGTTTTCCCCTCATACATCATGCACCCTGTTTCCTTCGCACTCCACAGTGATTCCTTGCATGTACTTCCTGTTTTTAGTCTTCTGTTGGTTTTGTCTCCATTTTTTTTTTATTTATTTATTTTCAGCTGTGGTTTCTTGGTGCATCGCCTGAGTGTTTAAGACTCAGTCAACAAGCAATTGCAAGCATATATTTTCAGTAAGTTTTTGTTCATTTAATCTGATTCAGTGTGTTGTGTCTGAATGGAGAATGTGCAACTCTATACCCAGGGAAGTATTTTCACGTAATGTTTTGCTATTCAGGATGTGCTAATGGACTTGTGTAGGCAGAACTGGCTTGCAGTTTCTCTTTATTTTCAAAAATAACATATTAGTGTTAACCAACAGTCATCATCTTGAGCTATTTGAGGTACTCCAGTATTTCCCTGCACCTCTCTAGGAAGGCAGATCTCATTTATCAGAAAATATTACCTTCTTTGTAGAAAGGAACGTGGATGTAGGAAAGAATTAGGGCAGAGGTGTTCTCAGGGAAGTCTTGTCAGAGCTTACCTAGCTGGAGGGATCTTGGAAAGAGTGAGAGCTGTGGCCTGAAGTCAGGCTACAGGTTTGACTGTGGAGGACAGTTTGTGGAGAGGAGGTAACACAGAGGAAGCTAGTCAGGAAACCAGAGGAGGCTTTTCCACTAGATGCAAAGGTCTGAATGAACCGGAAACTCCCTGTGCCTTGAAATCTTACAAACAACTTAATGTCTAGCCAAATAAGCAAACACAGGTTCTATAACAGTACATTTTCTTAAATACATGTGCAGGCCAACAGTTCTTAAAATTGCTTAGAACCTCTTATTATTTTACCCTTTCTGTTTAAAATAAATAATCTCTCCCTGAGCATGGCTACAGGATGTTTCATGAGATACAACTTCCCGTGCAAACAATAGCTATAACACTCTGGCTGAGTACACACAAGAAAGGCCCCATTATGTAGTGGCTAGATCACACCACAGGGATTTGGTGGCCAGGGTTCAATTCTGAGGCAGTTGGCCGGATGACCTATAAAAATGACATTATGTATTTATGTTATTATTGCCTGCCTTTCTTCATCTGTAAATTTGGAACAAAAAATAAGCTCCTTTACAGAACATTTCTAGTGATGGAAAGCATCGTGAAAGAGTTAGACATTGCTATAGAGACATACTGTGCGGCAGAATTAGTGTGAAACTTTAGCTCCATATGCTGGATTGTGTGTTACAAACACTACAAAAGCAAAGAAAGTTGATATTAGAAAACTTCCTTAGACCCCATAAGCCTTCTGCTTGCAGGATACATTGACAGATGCCTACTGGCTGGCATGTAAAAGTAAAGCTTTTCCCGTATTGCAGATGTAAGTGATACTCGCTACTTCTTCATAGCTTCCTTTGATTCTAAAATTGCATTTTCTGCTAAGATCATATTCTAGTCAAACTCAATCACATCCTACCTCTTCCTCAATACAGGCTGAAGGCATGGCCCTGCTGTGCTGCCAGCGTCATCTGAGGAACAGCAAAAGGAGATTTTACATGATCTCTGTGCTTAGGGAGCAGACAGTGCAGGGGCACACTCTGCCTGGTTTCATTCCTACTTCTAGGGAGAACGGGGCAGCTCACATCTGCTAGCCATTCCCTCACCAGCTCTGTCGTGTTGCAATAGATTAGCTACACAAAGTACTATAGCCCTGAGGTTGCAGTAGAAAAGTAGAAAAAGATTGTTTTTTCCCCACAGCTCCCATGGAAAGGCCCTTCCACCAGTTTGAGTAATCAGGCTGAGGGCAGGTTCCAGGACTTATCCCTTCAAGAAATAAAACTAGAGGAGTTTTTCTTCCTCCCAAGAAATTGCACTAAATAAAGATTTGTGATTATTAGTAAAAATACCCTATCAATCAACTAGTATGAACAAAACGAGCTTCACCCTCCTGTGCAATTCATATGTATCTTGAAAAGAGCAGGTAAGCCCTGCCTGGACATCACAGGGAGCTACAGGCTACAAAAGGTTACAGAATCCTAAGCAAAAACTAAAGTATGGTTTAATTATTAACGTGTACAAGAGATTGGATAGGTCCAGGGGAAAAGCTGGGACTGAGACCATCTATATTTTAGGAAGCATGTCAGGTTATCATTTTCTCACCTTTCAATAAAGGCCTCTTTCCTAAGCCATTATTCCTCAGCAGTACTTTTGAGGAGAGAAATATACTTGCCAATATAGCAAATCAGTTACGTGATTCAAGTGCTACAACATGAAGAAAAGAGTTTGTGCAGCTCCTAAAATCTTGTTTTGACTAAAGCTGGGGTGGCGTTATTGGCTGCTCAGACAGTCTTAACATATCCTCCACAGCACAGGCACTCAGGGAGCACTCCACAGGCTGCAAAAGCCTCTCTGAGACCACAGTGCTGCCAAAAGCAGGGACCTTGTCTTTATCCCCACTCTCGGCTACATGCTCCCACTGCCTCCTGATCATGTGCAGTGGGCAAGCTCTAATTCCGGCTTGAAAACAAGCCTTGCAAAAAGAAAGTTCTTGTTGCATCAGCGTCGATCTCATGGCTGCACCAAGTGTGCAGAGCTGGCATGGGTGCAGTGGCAGGAGCACGTAGGAGGGGACCCCCCAAGGGAGGGTGTCCCCCACTTTCGGTGGAAGCACAGACATAGGTCAGCCTAAGCCACTCCTGCAGTCCACGCTCAGCATGAATTCAGAAAATCACAGGTTATGCAGACAACAGGAAATTGGTACACTACGTCAGTAGGAAAGTGACTTTATTTCCACAGCAGTCTGCTTTTAGAGTAGCTTGCACTTCTCCATCTTAATTATCTAAATGAGGAAGGAGAAGGGACTTTCTATCTCCACTAATTTTCTTCCTTTTTTAGTTTTAGCTTTATTGCTGGGAAAATTTGTACAAATATTTACACGACCAAATAGTTTCCACTGAGATCTATCTTGATTCATAAACAGAATCTGTAAGTCAGGAGCTCTGTCTTGTGGCAAACAGTATATCCACCTGCTTGGAATACCCCTGTTTTAGATTCTGCAGACAAGTGATAAAAACAGCTTCTTTTAATGGGAGAGATTAATTCAACCATGCTAAGGTAATTTCAGCCTAGAAATTCCACCCACCAAACCTATGAAAACATGATATAAAATTTCAAACATTAAATCATCATAATTGTATCTCCTAATAATACCCTTGTGTACATGAAACAGTAGCCAGCAGCTTTGGGCAATGGATGTCATCTTTGCTAGGCATTACATACACCACTGGTCTCATTGCAGTGTCCTGGGAGTTCATAGCAGATGGCATATCTACAGGTGATGTAATTTTCCATTATTCTTAAATTAATACAGAGGTATACACAACTCCAAGCTTGTTGTCCAATTTAATTTTTCCTGACTGGTGATGTGGAGGCTGATACAATCCAAGTGAAAACAGGACTGTTTCAGGAAAGAAAGAAAAGTGTTTAGGAAAGGTGTTCAAATGCTGATAAAATCTGACCATTTGCTAAGAACACAGATACTCCTCACCACTACGTACTAGACGATTAACTATTGTTTTACTAATAGATGTCAGAAGAAGAATAGCACATTGACTATTTAAATATTTCAAGTCTAGCAGTGACCCAAAATTCAAAAGTTCTGAACTAATAAGCCTTTGTAAAGGATCACAGATTATTTTCTGCTACAGCAGAACTCCAAAAGTGTTGGAAGTACAGAATATGCTTGAACTTCTTGAACTCTTGAGGGATAAAGTGAGGAAAGAATAGCAAACAAAACAAAACTTGTCATCTTCTGGTAGTGTGATGCTTTACTTATTGTTCCTACAGTTTTTGCACTTTGCAGTTTCCTTCCAAAGCTGATTCAACATGCATATTGGTCATGCTACCTTTGCACCTTTGCAAGAATGCACCTTTGATCGGACTTGATATATTATAATCGTGTACATCTGAGTGAATGGAAGTATGGTATAGTTCCTCAGATGAGACATAGGACTGTATATAAATTCTATAATGATTCTTCTAAGTAATCAGCCAAGGGCTGGATGGACTGCTTTCCATAGTTCCTGTACTTTCATTGCAGCTGAAATCCAACACAAAATATTTCATTAAAAATATATGGGCTTTTCCTCCTAATTCTGTAAAGTCTTTGCTACTTTCTTTTACCAAAAATATCATAATGTGGGTTTCTCCCCTTTTAAAACTCTTGAGTGCCTAATCCTAGCTCAGTAAACCTTTCACTGTATAAACTGTATCATCCTTACATTTTTTTCTCTACCCCATACCTTCACATGTCTGAAATCCTTCTGCTTAGCACATCACCTTTCCTCACAGCAAGTGGTATGTATACATGCATTGGTGAAGTAACCTGACCACGTACTGTGTACTCAGTGCTCAGTCTACTGAAAAACGGAACATGATAGGTTCATAAATAGTTTCCTATGCTCTGAACTGATCTGTCTCAAGTCTGCTTTGGGGGATTTTTTTATAATTGCTGTCTGGAAGCTTCTTTCCTCTTTGCTTCCTCCTCAGCCCTGGCATGAGCCCCAGCTCCTGACAAGTGTTCTCCCAGCAGAGAAGCATTGGAGAGTCTTTCTCCTTCTGCTTTCAACTTCATGCTGAGCACGGAAGGTTGGAGGAAGCTGCTGAGAGGGAATAGGAGCCCTTTCTTCCCCCAGACTGTGTCCCGTCCCTGCAGTGCTCCCACTGGCTGGCATCCGGGAAAAATCAGTGGCTCTCCTGTGCATCACAGCACACTGGTGCAAATATTGAGATGTGGCTATGTGAGTCTAATCCTGCATAATTTAGCCCATCTTCTGTCCCTTTCGTCTGTAAATCAGCTAGACTCCTGCAGACTTGGCATACTCCTCGTGTAAGTACAGATAACCTCTGAACTGCCCTCCCAAGGAACTGTGCCTGGTTTCACCCAGGCAGAAGCCTGGAGTCATTTAACTGAAGCTAAAGAGTTACAGCAGCTAAAGAGGCTCCTGGGGCAGCCACAGGGCCTGTGCGCTCAGGCTGAGGGTGTATGGAGGTTAGGGTTATCTGCACTGCACTGCGGCTTACCAGAGAACCTGTTATACCTGGCTAATTGTCCCCTACTGCAATCTCAGCCTGTATTTCCATAGATATTTTTTTTCCCCTATATTAAGCATTCAACCCTATGGGCAAAAATTCCACAAATTTTTTATGCAGGAGCTGGGCCCTCTGCCTTATGGAAATTCATGGTGCGTTATGAAATTACTAGCAGAAACCATCCAGAATCAACAGGAATGACAGCTCAAACTCGCAATTTCCCTTGTTTTACTGCTCTCTTATGATCTCTCTGTACTTTCATGATTAGGACTGTTATTGATCTCTTACTGGCTAGCATGGAGAAAACACTATTGGATCTGGCAGTTTCTAGTGATATTTTTGACAGTCTGCCAAAAGCTTTGCAATAGAGCAAACCTACCAAGTTTTGGTTTTGTAACATTTTTTTTTCAGTGGTACTAGCCCAGTCCCCTTCAATGGTGGTAACAGTTGAAAAAAAATAAATGAAAGAGCACATTGACTAGACACTAGGAATCATTTTTAGGTCACTTGCCTATTTTGCAATACTGTTTTTGAGGTCCTCAGCTAGTAGCAAATGCCGCTGTGAAGCTGGTAGCAGCAGCAGTGCTCTCTGCAGAACTCCAAGATGACAGTGAAGCCGTGGAGCTCAGCAGCAGTGGGTGCAGAGCTCACCGCAGCAGCACCCACTGCAGCAGCACCCACTGGGTGGGCTCCCCCTTGCTGCTCGGGTAAATCTGGTCACCAGCTGAAACTTTGCAAGGTTCTTCTTCCTACAGTCAGGAGCTAACCAACTTGACGTGCAGACTGACTTTCATCCCAGGTTTTCATTCTTGCCATTCTCCTGGTAACTCAAAAAGTCAAATGCCAAGGCATAAGCCTTTTATTATGATTGGAAGTTCAAAGGTGGGTTCCCAGAAATGTCTGTTCTCCAAACTTTACTCCATAGTCTGGGTGGGAAGGAGCTGCTCACAGGACCTACAGTCTGTGCAGGCTGTAAAACAAGTGCCATGAATGCAGGAAGATGCTGATGGAGCATGTTCCCAGGCAACCCTTGTGATTTCCAGGACCTCATAGCTCAGTATGTCCCATTTCTTTCCTACATTCACTTGGGCCACAGAAGATCTTTGCTAGATCAGCTGTGAGATCAAGATGAGGCTTTTTTACTCCATTCCCTGAACTTCTCATCTGAGAAGCAGGACACTAGTCCAATTATTAAGCAAACAAGCTGAAATAATGTCTCATTATTACAATCCTCAAATATATTTTCAGTATAAGGTAATATTATTGAAGTTGCTGCACTGAAGAGAACACGGGAGGAATGTAAGTGCCATTTTGTGTCGTCCAAGGCAGTCAGAAGCTGAGAGAGAGACACACAACTGGATGACTTGAGAGCTTTTGCTTTCTTACAGCAGCAGTGTTCCTAAACTGCTCCTTCCCTCACAACTGCTCCTCATCCACCTCCCCAGGTGCACTTTGGTGGTAAGGATTTATTATGGCTGACAGCTGGCAGAAAGAAATGAAGAGAGGTCTGTGTCTTCACAATGCTCTCTTTAGTGATACCTCCCTTCTACACTTTCAGTGTTGAAAAGGCTTTTTAGTGGCTCACATCTGCCCAATACAGCAACATCCAGCTAGCACCCAAATAAAGTTAGACAGAGTTTTAGCCCTAAACACCAGCCGTATATCATCATATTTATCATCATACATCATCATCTATTATCATCATATCTCTTAGGAGCTTATAAATACACAAGTCCACCAGCACCATAGAACCCTTCAACTGCAGTAACAGGAAAATTAATGGATGTGTGGTCCAGAAAGGTCTACAGACCACCTGCTCCACTGTGATACAAGAACAGTGCTTACCAGATGAGGCTTCCCCATCAGGGTGGCCACTGAGAGGTTAGCGCTGATTTCTTTTCCTCTTGTCATAGACTTCAAAGCAAAGACATTCTGGTATAGAAGTGAGGTTCCACTGTCATCAGTCAGTCCCACAGTCCTTGATAGCTTTGATAGCTCACTGATGTCAGCATTAAAATGTGGCATGAACGTGACCACCGGTTGTACAGACTGTTACAATATAAACATGTGGCTTCAAAGCATCTAGAAGTCTGTTTTTGTCCTTGGCTTTCTCATAGCATGAGAGAGACTTCATAAGAGATTCTTCTTGAAGCATGGATTTCTGTACCAGGTTCCTTAGCTTTTCCTTTCATGACTTCAGTGGTTCTTCACAAAGACATCCTGAATATCCACTTTTTCCAAAAGTCACAATATGCCAGGCTTCTGCATTGCTGTCTCTAGAGATAAGTGGCATGGCAGTCCTTGACAGGGGTTACTGCAAAATTACTGCTCTAATATGACCCAAAGAGCATGCCACTGAAACAGTCTGATCCTAACCGTGCACCAGCATTTAAGCAAGGAGCTGTCATCTGGTCAGCCTGACCTCAGAGCAGCATTGGGCACAAAGGGTGACCACGTGGGGCAGTCCTTGTGCAATACCGGCAGGGTGAAGCAGCAGCTGGAAATGCGTCTCCTGAGCCAGGAAGGTTTCAGTGGCCTTAATGTACTCTGAAAGAGCAACATTAAATACCTACTGCCTTGCCAGCTAATGGCACTGTAGTAGAATCATAGAATCATGGAATGGTTTGGGTTGGAAGGAACCTTAAAGCCCATCCAGTTCCAAAACTGGACACCTCCCACTAGACCAGGTTGCTCAAAGCCCCATCCAACCCGTCCTTGAAAAATTCCAGAGATGGGGCCCCGTGGGGTCATTTCAACACAGCAAAACTGAGTAGAGCCCTCTGCCAGCCATGTAGGAGGGCTGAGAAAGTAGGCTTTGCAATATACCCTATACACTTGTAAAAAATGCATCAATGAAAAGGTATAACAGGCTTTCTGATGCTCAACCTTTCTGCTGTACTAACAATTTGTGTGAGTTTTTATGTCATAGTAGACACTAACGAAGCCCAAACTCCCATAATTTGCTGCAGACTTTTTAATCAGCTTGTAGAAATAGCCAGCTCTGTACTCTTGGTTTTCCTCAGGGAACTTATGGAATTACAACAAAGAGAACATTGCTGATTAAATCTAAGCCATGATCAACTTCTGACACAAATATGTAAATGTTTGTAGATAGAAATATATTAATCTGCAGCAGTAAAACATTGTTTTGTACTGCTTAATGGTTTTTAAAAATAGGAATAAGAGTAGGATACACATTTCTTTGGAAATATCATGAATGTTAAATCTGGCTTTCCTTTTTTTGTTTGTTCTTAAAAAGACTCGAGCATTTTTACCCTTTAATTAGATATTGATATTGAACCACAGGAGACAAGGGATCGAGTGTCTGGTGAATCAATTCTGTGCAGACAGATATTTTTTCTCCCATTGAATATAGTTTTCTTTTCCACAGCAGCTACTTATATCTCTCTCTGTGTTTCATTTTGGTTTAGTTTGGTTTGGTTTTTTTTTTTCAATATTTCAGCTCCCCAGTAAAGCAACTTTATTTTCCCAGTGTCATTAATACTCTCATAGTTCTGCAGTTGGCCACAGTGTCTTTCAGGAATAGCAGAACACTGCACAATTCTATTTTGGATGCAAAAGTATGCCGAAAAGTTCTAAACCCAACTAAACCTTTTTGTATTTCAGTACTTGGCCATAGCTCCTGTAGCTTTCATAAATTTTTGATTGTCCAAGAAACAGCTGGTGTTTAGGCTGGCAATAGCCTTTAACTTAGTTAGAAGGGGAAAACATGGATGCAGCCTGACTCCTAAAAAGACCTGAAAATTGTCCTGAAATTGTACACAGTGTCAAGGTATTTGTTGTTTTCCAAGTTTGAACCATATGGTAGATAAAATAAATGTTCTTCCAATCTCTGATAAAGTCTGAATTTTGCCTGTAGCAATTGAACAGATATCTTTCCTGATGGCTACAGAAGGAGAAAAACTCAGTTTTCTGACATTGTAAGGCAATATTTACAAGCCTTTGGGATAATAGGAAGAGATTACTTTCAAGCAGGACCTTCTAAACCTTAGAAGTTCAGAGAGCCTTGAAGCAGGAAGATCTGGGCAGCAGAGCAGAATTCAACATCAGTACAGTCAATTAAACCAGTGCCATAAAATCTCCTGTTTCTTCCACTGACATTAAAGGATGACCGCCACAGATACAGGCATCTATACTGTAGACATTAAATCAGATGCATCCTCACTGCAGACGTTAAATCAGATGCATCCTCACTGCACTCACTGCTTGGCCAAATAGTGCCAGCAACAGCCAGTTGGTGTGAACTGTGCCGAAGAGCCAGCTATGCCAGCAATTCCCAAACTGAGCTTATGAACCAAAGTGGGGCTGCGGCAGCCTTTGGGTGGAGTCACAAGCCTGGCAGAAATGCAGTTGTTCGTGCCGACATTTTGTGATCGTGAACCTGACAGATGTGGACCTGCAGGTGGAAAGGCTGAGTACTGCAGATCCAGCCCCAAAATAGTTGGTTACCCTGATCAAACACACTTGCTTCAACTAGAATGGAAATTTTGTGGCTATCTTAGGAAACAAAGGACCCACATTAAATTTCATTGTTGTCCACTATGTTCTGGGATGCTTTTGTAGTCCTGTGTTAAAAGAAAATAAGAAAACAGTGGCAGCAAGATATTGGAGGGAGCTGCTGTATAAAGGAAAATGTCTCCTCACTAAAATATTCACACAAAGAAAGGGGAGGGAGACATTTGAAAGCACCCAGGATATACTGTACATAGAGTAATGGGACATAAATGGAAGAAAGAAAAGCCAAAGCTATTAAATTATGTTTTGTCTGTCCTTGATGTTGAAAATTGTTATTATTCAGCACAGTCCAGTCCGTATTTGTTTTGTTTTAATGTCTGGAATACTTTGCATTTCACCCTAATAATCCACTCTGTTCTAAATGTTTATACAGCATGATTTACTACAATGTGGATGTGTAATTATAGCGATGATTAGACAAAACATCTTTGACAAGAAAGGAAAACAGTAGTTAATAATGTTTTCCATCTGTTTGGTAAAACCTCACTTTAAAAGAAAGAGCCCCTTAGCATAGAGCAGGGTCCAAGGCAACACCTATGCAAGTACATGACAGCAGTATAAATGCCTAATGAATTCATTCTGATCATTGCTCACACATTTTTGAAAGCACTACCATCTGTTTTATAGATAAATATTACAGTAATTAATGTCAGCACATGTTTATATTATATCATTTCCAGAGTCTTATTTTAGAGTTAAGACCTTTTTCTTTTCAGGGAGAATAACGGCATATTTTAAGCTATTGGCAGGAAATGCAATGTTATTAGGATAAAATGAGTGAATTTCAGTAATGGCTCGTTTCTTTATTGGAAAACTTTAGAGCATTTAATGCTTCTGTTCTTCATTAAAGGCCAAATACTGGGTCAGTGCCTACTCATGGAAAGCCCAAAAGAAACTCAAGCATTGCTGAATGAGGTAAAACTATAGTGGATAATACCACGAAACCTCTCAACTCCTGAAATTGGTGTTTTAAGTCCTTTTGGCACCCTCCTGATGACCGGGCATTGAGGGTGTTCTAATGCCTGGCACTGGGCATTCTGGCTCCAGATTAGAAAATGATCCAGGTTTGAATTAAATGCATGGGTTAGCTCCCATAGAGTCACATCCCTCCTGGGCTCTGTTGCTTCTTGCTTTTTATAAGGCCCTGGCATCATTGTCTTCATCACAGACAATGGATTGGTCTCTCATGCATTGCAACAAAGCAAAATCTTTTCATGAAAATTTTGCTGCTTCCCTATCCAAAATGCTAAGAAAGGCGTCCAAAACAGTGCAAGCCCAAAATATCAATCTGATTCTCATTTAAGACTTTTGCTTATATGATGTGCCAGTCAAAGTCTTGGTGAAAAACCCACTGAAGTCAATTTAAAGACTTCTGTTGACTTCTTTGGGCTTCAGATCAGGATTTATCTCTACTTGTGCTCCAAGAAAAATACATTCCAGATGCACAAAAATGTGGATGACAGTCCTGAAACATAACTGCTTTCATTGTGTCCATTATATCAATAACTTTCTCTCCCAGTGAAATTGAGTCACAGCTGAACATTTCTGGTTCTTTTGCCAGTACTTCATGTACCTGTACAAGGACCTGCTATTTGGAAATGTTTGCCTGGTGACAGACATTGGTGAAATTTGTTTCTGATATGGTTTCAGTTACATCTCTTGTTTCCTTTCTAGATCCTGTGCTGCCAGTTCCACCTTTCACATGAGTATTGATATTTCAGTTTAGTATGGTTTGTTAGTATCTCAAGTTTATTTGACATTTTGTTTTACTTTATTTTATTTTATTTTATTTTATTTTATTTCATTTCATTTTATAACTAGAGCTGCAGCAGATGCTGCAGTTGCCGAATCTAGTTGAGATTTAAGCATCTCTGGAGAGACTTAAATCTTCTAACACTACTCAGTACACTCTGAGCAGCCAATAGATTTTCCTGGATGTCTTCCACCATGGATTCCACTTAAGCAAGGTTCCTAAGCATCCATCTAAGTTTCCAGCCGAGTAACTGCAGCTAAGATGTCTTGCAAAGAAAGCCACTCCGTGCTTATTTCCATTAGAAACAGAGAAATAACTGGAAAGGGCAGATGAATTGGGGAATAAAAAGGGAATTAGAAATAATTAACAGCCCTATCTACTTGCAGAGTAAATCTGTTTTTCCCTGAATACCAGTTACCTGCTAGTTAAAACTTCAGTAACTACTGGGTGCTTCTAAGAGCTTCCTGTGGGATTATGTTCTCCTGGAGGACACAATGTCCAAAAGTTCAGTAAGATACAGTTGAAATACACACTCAATGAACTCAATGCCAGAAATCAGGAAAATACCCACAACGATCCAACCTTCTCTTCTTGAAAAATCCAAGTTACAACAATTTTTTAAAAAAGGCAAAGAAAGCTGGCAGCAATCTGCCAAAGGCCACTGAACTAGCACATTACTTTCAGTCCTCTCATATCCAGTAAGAGAAAAACAGCTACCAGCCTCCATAGAGGTGATGGTGACTTTAGAAGAATAAACTCCCAAGAGGCTGCAAAGCCAGTCTAGAATTAGGAGGGACTTTGCTGTAGTGTTACAAAGAAGAAGAAACCAAAATTATTTTGAAGATCAATTTATAGTCAAGACTGTGTGATGTGGTTGATGGTGACACCATGGGACTGGATTCTGTGGCCTAGGAAGCACCTTGTTTTACTATTCCTGTGCAAAGAGACCAAACCACAAAATTCACACTCATGCCTAGAGCTGACCCATTTTATCCTCTGAGGGAAGGGGAGGGAAAATAGCAAGGTTTTTTGTATCACTGCTATGAGTGTCCTGCAAAGTTCTGCTCCAGATTTAACCTGCTGCCAGCCACAAGCGGTGTTCAGCTCTGGAGTTATGGAGCAAGCTTTAAAATGCACGTACGTTCATGTATGCCCTCTGGCCTTCTGTATCTCCTTCCTTCAGAGGATGTTGAAGGATGAAATATTAAATGTTACACAGTAGCTCCAAGAGTTAGAGACCGCCACCCCAAGAGAGAATGCTGTAGCTGCTTAACAATGAGCTATTATGAGCACGAGCTTAGAATCGGAAGTAAAGCAGAGTATCATATACCTCTGAAACAGCCAGGGAATATGGGTAGGTGAAAGGTAATGACATGAGTGGCTCTTGGCCTCAGTTTTGGTGTTGACACTACAAAAGTAGTTTAAGCTCTCTGATGACCACAAGAAGGGAGGGTCTCAGTTTTATGTCTTATCTAACATACAGTGATGCCTTCTTCAGAACAGCTCTTCTCAGAATAGTCCTCGGATGCCCATTTGGTCTGCTCTAATGGTCGTGTGCAATGTATCAAATCATCCATGCCATTTCTTAGGTGTGTTCCCTAGAGATTTTCCAGCCAAGCAGTAGTTTGGATTAATTCTGCCTATTGAAATGGCTACATAGAGACTTCAGGAAAGGTCTCTTGGTTACATAGGAAGTATATCAAACAACGTACATGCAAAATACATTACAGTGATCAAAGAAAACTTTATGGCCATGTTTTGCAAACAGTAGTGTGTGCAAATGGAACAATAACTATAAACTTTGGAGCGCCTATCTTACATACATAAAATGTAAAACAGGTCAGGTTCTCTAAAAGTGTGATTTTGAAATCCCCTATTGTGTGGGGGAAAAAAAAAAAAAAGAAGAAGAAGAGAGAAAGTAGGCAAAACATTGGATGTACTCAAATTGCACAGAATAAAGAGTTGTTTCTATAGAAACAAACATATTGGGAAAGTAGAGTCTGGCATAGAAAATACAGCACTTGCAGATCCAGGAGAGCTTCAGATTGTTTTACCTGTTTACTTGTATTTCAACATTCAATTCCTCTGTCTGTCTAACAAAGTAAAAAGAGCTGGGATTGGACTCCTAAGGCAAAACTCCCATGTAACAGAAAAGTCTTAACAATGAAAAACATCAAATTCAGCCCAAAGGAGCTGTTTTATCATTTCATTTCTCAAGTTAGAGAATGACAAAAAGAAGTACCCAGCAATTTCAAGGTTAGCATTACCAACTCTTCTGATATCACAACTGCTCTCTGTTATTTTCTGAAGAGGGTATGACCGTGTACTTGCTACTGCTGTACTTCTGTATAGATCTGTTGATTTAGTTTAACGGCACACTGGAAAAATATGCAGGAAATATGACTGGTTGAAGACTGCAAATCTACTAGCACCACTGATAAAAAGGGTGTTCATGTAGATGTTTTACCCTTAACCCACTGCTGAACTCGCTGGAATAGATTTTCTTGTGGACACAGCAGACTCAAAGGACGTACGCCATATGCAGGTGAGAGGCTGTTAAAAGCAAGGCAGCCACACAGGGCCAGAAGAGTGGGGCAGTTTGGAACAGTCTAGTATGCTTGTAGTATTTTAACTGGCCCAAATGGCACATGTGACAGCTATCTCACCTACCTGTGTGTTTTTGTCAGCGGTTTGATCCAAAGGGTAAGAAAGCAAAAGTAAAAAAAAAAAAAAAAAAGAAGCCTACTTCAGAGCAGGCATGGAGCAGGCATGTCCTAGAGACTGGAACAAGTGTTCCTGGAGCCTCTGTTCTCAAAGGGACAGACAGTAAATCATCTAAGCCATTAAGGGAAGACCTGAGCCAACTAAATCAGTCTGGATGGTAATACTCACATTAGCAAGCAGCCAAGAAACTATAGAAGATTATGATTAAGCACTTGATGAGTAATTTTGCATCCTTCATTGTAAAAACAGACTTCTGAAGTGGGGCTTTTCAAAGCTTGTTTTTTTCTGGTAAACTGTTTTTAGACTGTACCCCCTAAATGTTCATACATTTTCAGACTGTTCCTTCTCCATCAGTGGGGATATCTCATTGGCAGAACATACATTCTCATAAATCTCAGTATTAGAGCGCCCAAAAGATTTAGATTGCCAATATTAGCAGTTGATGTGTTTTTTCCCTCTTATACATTTTCCACTGGTTTTCATAAGGTATGTATTCTTCTACTCAGATCCCTTCCTTCTGCTGAAAGAGTGAGATATGTCAAGATAAAAAGGCTTAGTGTATTTTCATTTTCTGTAAATCACTTCTTCAAAAAGGTTTGACTTTGATACATGACTTTAAACAGCACAGAGGCATTCAAGTAGTTTGTGTGAATTCTAATCAGAGGTACACAAGAAAAAAGCAGGCATTTAAAATATGCAGGCTTGGTCCAATGGTGTTCTGAGCATCCAGAAATAGCAGAGAGAGCTCTGTACCCTTAGAGCTATGCAAACACCATGTACCTGCTCTGACCTCAGACAAAGCATACAATACTCTATTTAAAAAGCGACTGAAATTATTTAAAATACAAATAAGGCTTTCAAACAAATTAAGAGCATTAATGCTATCATTTTTTAACTAACTGGTTGCTTTGTTTGATTTTCCATTACTTTTACAGGCCTTCTGCCAGTAAATCATTAGAAATAAAAAAAAAGACACAGTAGAAACCACACTACTATGCATCTCTTTTGCCACTGGGTAGCAAATAGGTATAATCCATCATCTCCAATACCCCTTTCAATAGTATCCTTCATATTTCAAATAATTTAACAGTCCCAGTGACAGTCTAATTCTTTCCTTTGATAGCCAAGATGTTTTCAAAGGTAACTTTTTTTTTTTTCCCTAGTAGCACTTTCTGGTTTCTCTACCGAAATAGTCTTTAGATGCAAAATGCCTTCCCTTTTTTGGCCAACTTGAGGAATGTTGGAAAGATCTGGAAAAGACATTCTCATTTCTCAGGTCTCTCCCAAAAGTCTTCACAATCTTCCTGTCATTTCTATTCCTTTTACAATCCATCTGATACTGGATCCTCATCAAATGCCTGAAAATATTTAGGTAAAATGTTTTGTCAATGGCAAGCTCAAGACTTTAGATCGTGAGCTGACTCTTCTCTTCCCTCCTGTCAGGATCTATTAATGGAGAAAGAGTATTTTTACTAGCAGTGGGCCATGCATGGCTTATTTGACTGAGCTGGGTATCATCATCCTTAGTGGAAAGAGCATGGAATGGTCCGAGCCTATAACTGCATGTTTGGGTACTGTCAGGACTTTTATATTGCAAAGTCTCCCTGCTGCTTTGTACAAATAGCACAAAGCCCACTGCTTAGTACCTATGAAAACAAGTGGAAAAAGCAAAAATAATTTAGCAATGAAGTATAATTTACTCACTCAACAACACAGTTCGTGCACCAATTTAGCTCTCCACTGGGTTATGCCAGTAAATTGACCTACTTGAAGCCTTCCGAACAGGTCTACGCCAAGGAGAAAAATTGGCCCTGAATCTATTGTTTTTGTAACTTCTTTTCATAGTACAGGATGGCTTAATCAAGTGTACTTGTAATTGTGCTAAGAGTACAACTGCTTTGAAATGTTATATGCAGCAAACGTTCATGGTTCAACACTGATACACACCCAGGGGACTTACAATGCTAAATACTTGTCATTCTCTAAAGGAAAAGCAGACAAATTCAGGACGCTATGTGCTTCCCATCTACGCCTTGGAGTACGGTTGTTTTTCTCTATCAGTCATCAGCTTTCCTGTGCCTGATAATCCAGCACGTTCTGATGTTCTTCACTTAGGCATGGTGACGACTGCAGCAAGCAAAAATACAGTAAGAAATTGAGAGATTCACGTTTGCTGCTGTGGCACTTTTTGTTGCTCCCATTTATCTTTGAAGTGCTGTTGCCTAGCAGGGATTTCACGTGGCAGCTCTTTCTAAATACTGTACTGGAAAAATCCTACGTATGCTATTTGTCAGGACCACTTCCTTTCTGCAGCTGTGCGGCATTGGTGATCCAACTGCAGCAACTGATGTTGATATAGCAGTCCAGTATAGAGTATTTATATAACATCTATTCGAACCAAGAATCCAGATGCTTCTCACAAAGAGGCAGCAAAAGTGAAGCACTGGGGATTGGTTTTGAAATTACATAAGTGGTCTGACAAAAACTTCCCTGAATAAAGGGCCCCTTTCAACAGGGATGAGCTTGCAGTGCTGCTTGTATCAGAAAGCAAAGCATTCAGGAGCACAAGGAGTGCAGCAGCACCAGAAAGAAACATTTAAAAAGAAAAACAGGAATGGAAAATACTGTCGGTTGCCAGGTGGAATAGTATTACTATGAAGACTGTCACTTTTTCACCTCTCACTTGTAAGTGAGCAGCTTTAGATTTAATCTTAGATTTTCCATTTTGAATTCCGCACTTGCTGTAAAGAAAAGCGAAAAAGAAAAAAAATATATCCCTTCCCCCAAACTAAACCTTTGTGCTACAGGTACTCGGGGTCTTCACAATTCCTCCACAGCTATTACAATATTCTTGT
>VXAA01005900.1:0-32124 GCA_013399115.1 Anseranas semipalmata | reverse complement strand
CATACATTTAAAATCAAATTCTCACTTATTAAAGTTGAAATTCTCACATATTCATTACAATTCAAGAAACTCAGGCTCTCCAGAAAATAAATAAATAAATAAATAAATAAAAATAAAAATGGCACGATATTTGTGATAAAAGCATGACAAAATGGCTACCTGAAGTTCAAAACCAATAGGAATTATGACTTGTCAGATAAATATTGAGGAACGTAATTAGCAAGTTCAAAAAATCAGTATCAGATTTGGAAGGTTCTACCATACCTTTAATGAAAATATATTTTAAGTGTTTAATGGTATTTTTCCCCCTACAGGGAAATACAAAGACTTAGAATATTATCCCTTCATACTCTTTCCTTCCTTGTCCTCCAACTGATTTCCACTTTTTGGAATTAACTGTGAACAAAATATGTATATTTTTGAAATCTCCTATTAAGGATACCTTCCCATTGCCACTCCCTCCTTTCCAGTTCCAGAAGCAGAGACAATAGATCCCTCAACACCCTGTTCCATGCCATTTCTACCATCTCTTCCCAAGAGAAAGTGGTCATGGGGAGAGAAGGCAACAGAGTGCAGGAAGAGCATCTGCAAGGACTCTGGAAGGAGAGTGATCCTCCTCCATAATGAGAACATAAGGGGAAGTCTTTCCCCTTCCCTGCTCTTTTTTTTTTTTTTTTTTTTTTTTTGAGGGGGTATGCATTTCAGATCATATTTTACAATAAGCAAACACTCAAAAGGAACCCCAAGGCTGAGCTATCTCTAGTGCAGTAGTCTTGCAAGTATTTAGAAAAACATCTGCAAGGGATGTCCCTGCAGGAAATCAAACTGACCATACTCTCAGTGGTACTTCTATTTTTTTTTCTTTCTGATGAAAATGTAGGAGCAGCGCTTCCTCCTAAAACCACAACCCTGAAATGAATTGATATACAGTGGGGCAAATCATCTTGCTTTCACATACATTTCTTCCTTCTTCTCTCCCCATCAGCTTTGCCTTCTGATTTTCAGCTCAAAGACATGAAAACGGAAAGTCTTGAGGTGCCACTGGTCTGTGCAAGAATGAGGCTGTGGCATCCATAAGGGGTGAATTAGGAAGGCAGGGTGCTAGAGACATCTGAAGAGGAGTGAGGTTCCTATTTTCAGAGTTTCAGACCTTTGGGTGACAGTAAATAAATTCATGTTTGGCTCCTTGAAAATTACAATAAATAAAGCACATTAGGTCTTTCAGCTTGACAAGTTTTGCTGACTAGTTTAATCCCAGTAGCTTACTATACAATTTAGATAACTGGAGAATTTTAGGATGGTAGGAGAAACTGAGAAAGAAAAATCCTTTTGAGTTTGAGAGGAGGCACAGATCATAAGGGAGAGGCAAGAAATGACGAAAAGGGGAGCTGAGGAAGCTTGGTTATGACAGAGAAGGACATGCAGGTAATCTTAGAAGAAACTACCATCTAATGCCATCTTCCACAAAGAAAAGTTTAATAATGAAAAGAAATATGACTTTCATATATTCCTACTTAGAGAGGACTTCTATCTAGGTAAGTGCTGCCAAACAACAGACCACCATTTTTTTCTGTAGGAGGACTGGGATAACTTTTCCTCAAGCAGCCAAAAGGAAGTCCAGAAAATTTGCTATGGATAACTTCTTAGTGTTTAGTTACTTTGAGATACTCCAGAGTCATTATTCCAAAAGATACTTAGTATGTGAGTTTTGTTGCAGCTTCTGTACAGGTGTCTAGAGGCCAAGATTGGCATGTTTTAAAAAATGAGAAAAACAAATAATAAATGAATGTCACCAAGTAGGTGTGATGGACAGAAAGGTTAAATTTGTCTCATAGGGACTTGGCAAAGTGTTTTAGTCTTGCTCCAGAAGCTGTTGTTTGTTTCTGAAGACTGCTGCTTTACAAATAGACTTGTGGCAGTCCCATACCCAACTGCTCAAGAGCTACCAGCTGCCCTGCTGAGCAGACATCTCAAAATGCTTGCATTTCTGTGTGCACTCATAATAGCTGAATTTGTTGGTACAAAAACCATAGATATTCATGTGATGTTCCACGAGCAAACACGGGATCATCTGCTTGTGTGAATGCATGCGTAGACACATGTGACATGTATGATGTATGATACATGTCTTGATTCTGGCCTGAGGAAGCTGGCCTCTCAACCTTCTCTTTCCTTTAGAGCCCAAAAGAGAGAAACTCCTCCTGGTAATTTAGTAAATATTAATTACTGCATTTGTCTAGGATTTTTGCTACATATAGGGTGAATTATGTATGGTATATGATGCTCTTTGACTAAGAGTTATTTCTGTGTAGAAGAATGAGCTGTCAACCGGCTGAGAAATGGCAGCTCATTGTGTACAGAAGTAGCTAGCAGTGAAAGCACACTACCTTAACTGATGTGTCCTTAAAGGCACTTTGTAAGCATCACCAGTTTGACTCTCTTAATTGTTTTCTGATGAACTATTATGGCAAGAGGCCAGGCATTGCCGTGACCTCTGCTCACACTGCAAATTTTCTCTGACCTCAGGAAACACTTGTGTGGACTGGGGCCAAGTTCTGTGATGGGACTTGTGCCTCATGTTAAATCAGCCATTTTCTAATTTAATTGCAGGCCATGGCGAGCTGCTTATGGATTCTGTCGTCCAACCGTGCTGCTGCAGCTTAGGCCTTGAAGTGCTGCGTTGCGACTGCTGACAAGAAATATATTGCAAAATCCTCAGATGATCAGTTCACAGGAGCGTTTCCTCAGCACACACATTGGAACTGATTTGACTACATCTGGATTAATTCACACTTCCAGCAATTCTAGTACAAACCTATGTGAGGACAAAATTAAAAGGCTTGACTTAATTTAAGGAGTTGTTTGGTTTTTTTTTTTGAGTAACTTTAATTAAGTCAAGATAGGAAATTCTTACTCCTAAGTGAGTGTTTGCACATAAACTTACACTGAAGTATGTGCAGCTGTGAAGGAAACCAGATTCAGTTACCCTTATAAAATAGATCAAAACAGTGTCAAAAGTCTGCTTGCATCTTTGCTGAAAATCCCTGTGCACCTTGCTGCCCTGGTGGAGGAACACGCTGGGGGACCTGCCATGCACCATGGCATGGCCTGGAAGGAGACATCTGAAGACAGAGGAGCTCAGACCTTTCTCACGGGCCACTGACTCGCAGTGTGGCAGCCAAGGAGCCAGACAAGCCAGGCTGCCTTTGGAAAATGTCTCCTGAGGGATGCTGTCCTGCCAGACGGATGGATCATCTCTGAGAAACATCTCCTTGGTTGGTAGGAAAGTGTATGTGTTTCATCAGCCCTGTAAATAAATGACTTTGGCACCAGGAATTAAGAAAGCAGAAGGCCGGAAGTCATTGTACCAAAATGTTTGCTCCTCTTACTGTAAATCTTGCAAAGAATTAAATGTTTCTGTGTAGGAGAGATGGATGTGTGGATATTTCTAACATTACTCTTTCCACTTGCCCACCACCATACATGCAAGGTAACTCAACAGCAGTGAAAGAAGGATGAACTGAAAGTTTTGCATGGATGTCTCCTTGTCTCTTGCCCCCTGGCATGTAAAGGTGCAGAGAGACACTGAGTGAGGCTGAATGAAGCACAGCATAAGTGCTTTTGTCACCACAAACACACATTTCTAAGTCACTTCTGGCCTAGGGGCCCAAGACATTTTGGCAGGTTTGAAAACATTACCCAGAGAGTTACCACACCGTTTGAAAAGGTGAAGGTTGTGAAGCTTGTCATCTGTATTGGCATAGTGCTCAATACAGTGGAGCCATTTGCCATGATGCGGTCTCTTAACAATACAGCAGGAATAATGCTGACAATAACAAGAGGCAGAGAGAATACACAGCCTGGAGGCTTATGGCTGCAGAAAAAATTAAGTAGCAAGTGGTTACAAGTGTTGGTGACAAAGTCATTGCAAAGCCTGGAGGATGAGACAAAATGGATCTTTTCTCTCGGTCCCTGAAAAGCAAGCAGCAGGAGCCTATATGAAACAGCAGCATATTCATTCCCTATTTGAACTGATGTGGAAAGTCCTCTGATTTCTGAGTTGGCAGTGGTTTATGTTCCTGCCTTTGAAGCAAAAGCATCAAAGCAACTTACTGTACATCTAATGTTATGATGCACTCTTCTTCCTATCTCAAACTAGGACTTCCATCCTCACCAAAAGCAATTTCCAGGTATTTCCATGTCCTTCATAAAGCAGGATATTTATAACTTTTCTATGCATATCCTTTGCTTTTTTGAGCTGACTGCGGGGAACAGAATGAGCGTTCTCTCTTTTTTCTCATGTAATGCCAAAGGGAGTGTCGTTGCTCTCCTTTTTAGAAAAAAAATAAAAATATATAAATATTTTACTTTGTCATTGGGGAAAACAAGACGTCCTCTCCCACCTCATACTTTATTTTTTGTATCCACAGTACATGAGGAGAATTTGATTTCTATTTCTTTTGCTCATTGTGCAATAAGTGTATTTGCTACTTCTTTGAGCGTCAAGATGAACATCTGGTTTTGGTGCTCACTGATCTGCCAAGTCAGAAAGCTTTGAATATTTTGCCAAACCATTCACCCATCCCTGAATTTATAACTGATATCAGGAACATCACTAGAGGAAAATGTAAGCAACTGTGGACTGTGTAACAGCCAATGTAAATTCTTCAGGGATAACTTTTACCGTATTAATTTTATCAATGTGGTTCAGAGACAGACGCCTCTGATTCATAGTAGTATATTTGTATCAATGAGCTGCTTTAGAAATATGCAACCCAAATAGTTTCATAATGAATATACATTAGTGAAATATTTTTGGTAAATAAAAAAGATTTGTGGAACTGAGTCATCAGCAAGCAGTAAATATGAAACAAAACAAGTTGCCCCATTGTTTTAAGAAAGCAAATATAGAGCTTCAAAGCTTCACATAACTAAAGAACTAAACTATTCCATGAAAACAGCCAAAATTACAGAAAAAAAAAAAAAGAGGTATCAAGAAGGAGTGCAAAGCATTAGGAAAAGCTTTCTTTACACTAAGTATAAGTAAGTGCTGAAACAGGTTACTTAAGGGTGCTGTGGAGTTGCCATCGCTGGAATTTTTCAAGGATCAACTACACAAGCATCTGTCAAGAAATGTTTCAGGAGAATGCATTCTGCTTTGGATTCTTTCTTAGGGTCTTTTCTTTGATTTTTTTCAACACACTAAACAGAAGAAAAAATCCTGGAACAAATCTCTCCTATATTTCCACACACCGTCAAGAGTTGAGTTTGCTTTTAGTTAGAGGTTTTATAGTTGCTTCTCCTGCTAGACCCTGCTAGCCTCCCTTCTTGTTTTTGTTTCCCTGGTTTTGACATTTCTGATTCTAGCCAACATTTTCAGCATTTACTTTTCATCTGGCTTGTCTGCTCATGACAGCTACCTCAAACTTAAGCCATCAGATAAAGTGCTGCCAAGGCCTCAGTGGCAAATAAACATCAGATTGTGAATTAAAAACAGAAAACAAGGTTATGGAAAAATAATAATAAAAAAATAAAAACTAAAAATAAAAATAAAAAAAAAAGGAAATCAAGCTACTGACAGCTAAAATGTTTTCAGGAACTATGTTTCCTAGAGCCAGCATCTCATCATTCTTACGCCCAGTAAGAATGGGCTCCCTGCCCAGTGCTAGTGTGAGGAAGAAGTGCAAAAGAGTCTGACTGTAGTGGAAAGTCAAGGGGGAAAATGAGGTGGAAATGGTTTGCCTGGCCCATTGCCACAGTTCAGCACTGGGTAAGGCTCTGTCAGCAGCTCTGCAGGGCGGCATCAGCCTGCACCCAGCCCCAGGCTCCGCATGCTGCCTGCAAGCTTCAGCCCCCTGCTAGCTGTGCCATGGGACCTTCCCCTGGGCAAACTGGCTCCCAGACCGAAACGGACTCCTCAGAACATGTAAAGCAGCATTTTCCTCCCAAAGCTGTAAGTTTTCCCTGGGGAGGTGATGCAGCTCCAGTGTCCTCTCAGCACTTCCATCACGGGATGTTCCAGCTGCTCCCCAAACTCAGCCTTTGCAGTCTCTCATCATGCTTCCCTAATTGTGAGGAGGACTAAAATCATTTTCTTTCATAGCTTTTGATTGTTTCATCATGGATGGTAACATTTTCTCCAGCAATGAATCAAATGAAGAAAAAAAAGAGAAGAAAAAAAAAACAAAAAGAAACAGAAAGGGACAGAGAGGTAGCTTGGGAACAAAAAGCAAGGGTGAAAGATAAGACAGTGAGGGGGAAGAAGACAGGCTCATGGCCACACAGCTGAGACGTCCACCCGCAAACCTTTCCAGGCAAGTGGGCTGGAAGTCGGGGATGGTTTTAACTTTGTTTAACATGGCACACAAAACAAGCTGGTCCATTCATCTGTCTCTCTCTCCCCCCACCCCCCAGACCTACCCTTTTATTGCATTTTGAACATTTCATTCTGTGGTTTTTGTTCTCTTTCAATGGCAAGTTAACCAAATACATTTTAAACAGATAAACAGTCAACATATTAAAGCTTCAGATGCAAAGCAGGTTTTAAGAATTTGCTTTTCCTTGCAAGACGGTCCAGAATCATGAAGGAATTAAAATCTTGTGGTGCCACAGGGAGTATGTGAATTCCAGGGCTACCAAAGTAATTTTCCTTGAGGTTTCTGGGCAGTTTTGCTGAGGACAGCTCAGCAGAAAGTGGTTCACCAGTCCCAGCACTGCCATGCCACCTTCGCTGCTGGTTGTTTCAGTAACACAGGGAACCTGGTGTCCAGGAGAACAGCAAAAATGTATGGCATCTCCCAGAGGAATGAGGAAAGCATCACAGGTAGAAGGAAGACGAGCACGGTTGAACAGGTCACATTATGCTCCTCAGTGGAGTGGAGAGAAACAAGACTTTTAGTTTCAAGCTCTCTGCCTGTTTCTGTACATGAACTTTATTTGTGGTTCATTACCACAGAAGTTCCTCTCCACTGACATGAAGGGAGAAAGCTGTTTCAGAAGTGGATACCTGGGTTCTTAGTCCAATGAACCGATCAGGCCCAGACAAACTTGCTGATGGGTGAGAACCAGATTTGAGCCCACCATTTCAGCAGGTTTGGTATATGCTGTATTGTTAACTCAGTCTCAGTTTACCCTTGAGTCCCCATTCCCTGACCTTCCCACATCTCTGTGCTTTCCCTGTGCATTGCCCAGCAAAGTGCTGTCCATGGAATTTCACAGTTCAGACTCTAGCACGCCAAGCTAAACCTTGGCCTCATATATACTACTTTGCTTCTTGGCAGCACTTGTTCATATTGTCACGTCCATCAGGTGCAGCTGAAGTATTTTGTGAACACTGCAAAAATTGTGGAGGAAATCAAGTTTTCAGGAGACACATCTAGGTGATGCTACAAGTACTGGCAGTAGTCAGAATTTTCAAGTTTCAGTTCTGTTCCATAACAGCACCCTAACTGTTCAACAAATTATATTTTAACACTCAGATGTTCTACACCTGTTATTTCTCTTTATTTGATGAATGCAGTAATGGAATTTATGTTAAGCAAAATGCCAATTTTTATTTAGCTTTTGTATTTTTGCAGCTGCAGCCTCTGCCTTTGAAGTCCAGAACTAGTGATATAAGACCCTTTGACAGTTCAGCTGTCAGTGCTTCTCAGCAGCAGAAATGTCCAGACAGGCCGTGAGCTTTTTTGTGATCACACCCGTACTTTGGAATGGCCACAGACACACTCTCGGAAATGATTCAGGTAAAGAGATTGGCATGCTGCCAATCAGGATTACATCCCAGCTCAGACTCCTGATATTTGGTGTTAGTGCGCATGGAGGAGTAATCCTCCTTTTCCATCAAGTTTCTATTACATATCACTTACCCACTCTTTGAGGACGTGTTTCTACAAACTCTATTTTTCTCCTATATTTTTGTGCTATTTCTGGTCTGAAAACAAGAGAACCTCAAGTTTTTTGTGTGTTGCTCACCGACCTCCTCAGCAGAAGCAGCCATCCCAGGCAGCATCAAATCCTTCTGCTGTTTTAAATTCAGTTTTCTCTTTCTGTAGTTTCCCATACTGGATTCAAGCTGTGGAACGCAACTGAGACATAAAAATGAAGAAAGACTTTTCTTCTGCTGAGTGCTAAAGCCGATTTTTTTCTGAAAAGCACTAGCAAACTTGGCATTTCCATGGGCAAACAACTTGGCAAGTCAAGAGCGAGTGATTGATTTCTTGCGTTCAGCTGCTCAGCTGTGTTTTCTGTTCTCAATTTGAAGTATTAACTGGAAGTGCAGAAAGGAGAAATAATTCCATTGGTTTTCTAGGGGGACGGGCAGCCTGTATTTTCATACAGTATTTGAGACATTGTTTCTCCTAAACCTAGCACAGTTCATGCCCATACTCACAGAATCATAGAATCATTTGGGTTGGAAAAGACCCTTAAGATCATAAAGCCCAACCACCCACCTAACTACCAAGTCCACCACTGAACCATGTCCGCATCCAAACATTTCTAAAATACCTCCAGCGATGGCAACTCCACCCCTTCCCTGGGCAGCCTATTCCAACACCCAACCACTCCTTCCATGAAGAAATTCTTCCTGATATACAATCTAAACTTCCCCTGGTGCAACTTGAGGCTGTTTCCTCATGCCCTATCTTACTGTCTCAAACTCTCTAGCTTCTTCTCCTTTGTGTAGAGATGCTGAAAACAGGAGGCTTTGCTCCATGCAAAAAATCTGATGTAGAGTTTGAGATCACAGTAATAGATTTATTCATCAGAAAGACAGCTCATATTGTGCACATTTTTCCCTATGTAGTACTTACCTGGATCATAATATTTTGATACTAATCTTTCAAATACCATTTCCATAATATGAATTGTGTCTGCTTCAGAGAATTGTCAGTTCCACTACCTATTGGCTTAATTACTGAAAAAGTAGAATAACTAGAGATTTTCTCCTCAGTTCACATATTGAAGTAAAGGCCTGGCGTGTCGATATGAAACACTGCATTATTTGGATTTCCTAATGGCTTAGCAATAAATTGAACTGATGGTGAGAAATTACATTTCTGCACAGGATCCTGTTCTTCATATCTTGATTATTGAAAAGAAATTCAACACCTGGATGAAATCTTCCTTTACTTCTATTCTGAGAAATGTAAGGGTGTTTTCCTAAACCAGTATCATGGCCCAAGGGGCTTCATCAGTTGTCAGATATGTCATGAGCAAATGAAGCTGCTTTTCTGCTGAGGGCTGACACATGTAGACTTGACATTAATAACACTGTAATGCATTTTGTCTGATATTTCCAATGCACAGCCCCCTGTCCAGTTGCCTAGATTTTTGCCAAATGTAGACCATAAGCCTAAAAATGTTCCATCCATGTCTACATAGGCTGTGTTTCCCTGAATGTTCAACAAAATCAGTTTGGCTGTCTCCACAAGAGCAACGTGTGAGCTAACTGCACTGGATTCCTCTTTCAGCAGGGAAGGCAGGTTACTGAGAGAGGGGAGTCATCAGACCTTTTGTAGATCTCCCCTTCTGGATCAGAAAATCATGCCTTACAGTGTCTGTCAATCACAAGTGACTGTAAGGGGAGCCCAGGCTGATCAGCTGGGAAGAACACATCAGTTTCGGAGCATTGTCTTTTGCTCAGATCACTCACTCCTTTGTTTGCTCTCTCAAAAGGGCTCCGGGAGTCAGCCTGTGCGAGCTCTCCTCAAACCGCCTTTTGTAGTGCATGTGGAGCGCATTCCACTGCATGAAGAGAATTGATGCATCTCAGTAGTCCTGGAGTTGTACATATTTTTCTTCATGTCTGAAAAGCCCTTTCATTGCTGCTCCAGGTGCTGCCACTTGTTCTTTGGTGGCCCTACAAAACACTCCATTCCTCTTTTCCTTTCACATCACACCCTCTCTGTGTTTTGCACCTCCAAATCCTTCTTTGCCAGAAAATTGACTCTTTCTGCCTCGCAGGTCTTGAAGGCGTCCTGGCTTAAGCTTTGTTCCCAGCTTAAATGCTGGCTACATGATCCATCCCCATGGCCTACAGGGAGTGCCAGACCCAGTGACCCCAGAGGGACTCCAGTTCCTGGCGAGTAAGGCGCATTTATAGGCTGCCTCCAGCTGTTTCAGGACTGTCCTCTGAGTCCAGAATTGGTAAAGACTGTCTGGATAGACACTGTCCACAGACACTGAGAACAGAATATAGATTTCAGGACCGCAATCATGGGTTTTATGTCTACTTATATTCCCTTACAGTCCTTAAAAGTTTTCCCCCACTTTGGAGAAGTGAAAAGATGAAAAGATACTTTTTTTTTTTTTTTTGTAATTAAATTAACACTATGATTAGTAAGCACTTCCAAAGGAAGAGTAAGAGCTTCCCCAGTAAAGCGCAAATATTTTGCAGTTCACCTAGTATACAACTCATAGACTGTTTCATTCCTCTTGGATATATATCCCTATGATGTTGATGGTCATTTTCTGGAACAAAGTTATTTGTGCATAATTTGGTGAGAAGATTTGGAAATACATCTTTTATATAATTTTCTGAGAACATTTAACACTCATCTTATTCTATAGCAGAAGATTAAAGAATATTAACACCTCTTAGAGGAAAAAATGAATCTAAAATGTTGATTCCTGCTTGATCAAAGGAATTTAAAATCTCTCCTGTGTAATACAAAATACTGTTCTCACCATAAACTAATCTAGAATGATTTACTCAGAGCTGAGGAAACTAACTGGAGAGGATCTGTGTTTGAAGCAGTAGATTAGACTGTCATCTCTTAACAGATTTCAGGCATTATACAGAGTCACAGGTAATGACCGCATGCATAAAAATTGTACCCTGTGTTTGATGCATAGTGTTTGCTTTTAAGTTTGCAGTAGAAAATGCTTTCTTACAAGTATTAAAATGTTTTCTTATAGTGAGATTTGAAACTGAATACAATGATAGGATTTTAAACCAAAATAGTTTTAAAAGTATGCTGGGATTTCCAGAACTGACTCACTGCTACATAAGCATTAATGGAGAAATAACCAAAACCAAAAACAGTCAAACAAACAAAAAACAGCACATCCCAAAGAGTAGTACACATGCCTCCCTTAATTTTGCCTCTCTGGGCTCTGCTTTCAGAAGTATGGAGTAGGACTTCCCTTAGAGCATGAAGGGTGGTCAGGAGGGAAGGTGGAGGAGGGAGATCAGACACAGACTTCTGAATTGTTGTAACAAGACCCCGTTTAAGGTGGAGATGTGAAAGGTCTCCCAAAATTTGAACTAATGGAGGTGATCAAATTCATCTCCCAGTGGATTTGAGGAATCCCAGCAGCCTCAGATGTGTGAAGAGCTTCAGTGCAGCTCTCCAAGGACCCTGGATGGTACAACATGAATGTCTTGCCTTGTTATTAAGGCCACCATTTCTGATAACTTCCTCTGAGTCACAGATGCAAACACTAAGTAGCAGAGTTAGGACTGCATTCCACCATTTAGAAAGGCTGGTGAGTGAGACACATTTTAATCCATTAACTACATTGATTGAAACATTTACCTGGATCCATTTAGAAGAAGAAAATGCAGGTTGGCTTCATAGGATCCTCAGCTTTGGCTGCCCAGGCTCAGGGCCAAGGTAGCTCAGCTGGGACAGTGGGGAGAGGCTCCCAGAGGTGCCATGGGGAATCCTGGCTGCAGGCAGCCCCAGTCCTGGGGGAGCTGCTTGTAAGCCAAGGCTTCATCACCTGGGCCCCACCAGAGCTATGACCACCTCTGTGTCATGGACCTGCCTCAGCCTGGCTACAGCCCCTGATCCAGTTCTAGACCACATCTGCAGGCTGACCTGCATGTTATCAGGCTTTATATGACCCAGGTGAAACCAGAAACAGACATTGGTTTACTTGCAAGAAACTGAAGTTGTTAGCTCAACCAGAAAAGTCCTTCCACACAACAGGGAGATGTTTTGATGAATTGCCTGGGGCAGAAAGCAAACTGTACATCTGTGAGCACATTTTGCAAAGAAACATTAGGGCTTTTTCCCATTAATTGTGTTTTTATGTCACTGCTGTTGAGAACATATCTGACTAATTATATTTATGGGTGTACACAGAGAAGGGGGGCAGGTATATTAGCAGTTTGGCTAAATATATAATTTCAGGATCTGATTGGAAAAAATAATATTTTTCCATGTACTGTGCTAGAGTCATGATTATCTTATTATTGAATATGCATCCTGCTAATGGGATCCTTCCTCCGATAATGGGATTGAGAGTTTGGAGGCTGAGAGCACAGAATCTTTAAAAAATACACTCTGTGCAGTTAACGTTATCCGAGATTAATTGCAAAGACCAAACAACATTGTCACTAAAAGCCTTCTGTTAAACATAGATATAGACTTCTTTTACAAGTGATTTATCTAATTACAATCCAGATTTTGAGCAGAACATTGTTTTTCAGGTGGAAAGGGCAGCTGCAGCTTTCTTCAAACTATCACATGTTCAACAGCAGCTGATGAAGGAAAAAAAAAAAAAAGCATTTAAACTAATTCAGAAGCCTGAGCAAGATCTGCAAGGTCCTGTTTATGTGCTCCAGCTATGATATTTGGTGCTACAGAAGAGCATGTGGGACATTGTCACTATTCCTAGAGCAATGCAGGTTGTTTCTGTGTTTTTACCAGTACATTCTGTTGCTTTGGGTAACTTTTCCTTCTCTTCCAGCTTCTTGCAGGTTTCAGGACATCAAACATCTCTGACCTAGTGATCTGCAGTCATCTGCATGCATTTTCCATGCTATCTTTCTGCTCGTATGTCCTACATATTTGTCAAACACAAACAAAAGGGTAGTCAGTGCTCTGCCATTGCTGCACTACCCTGCAGTGCAACCTGCTGCTGTCAGGATAGTCAAAAGCTCATTGCCCCGGCTGCAGCTAAAACTCGCATCTCCGGTGCATTTTTCAAGATCAGGTTTCTTACTATACTTCTGGGGGCTGTCAATGGTCTTGCTTTTATTAAAATATTCTGGCCCCTTGGATCTTCATGGCAGATCCAGAGAAGTAGTCAAAAGGAAAGCACGTAGAAGATAGCAGCTGCTTTAGCACCACCTCAGAATGCAAGTGCCATCGGTAGGTGATGAAAACCTGGCTTTCAGAGAAGTGTGCAGCTGCGCAGTGCCGGCCGAACAGTGAGAGCTTTGGCAGGAGAAAGCCAGAGAGCAGCACTGGCTGCAGCCAGCCAGAGTTGGTGCTTCAGTCTCACAGAATCAGACTTGGCTTTCTCAAGACTTTAATCAATAGATTCAGTTACAACCACACAATGTGGAGATGTGCAGGAAATTCTCACATATACTTAACACAACTTGACTGGCTATGTTGCTCAATGAATTGCCTCAGTACCTGGGGATACAAGCTTTGGAGTCATCCTGCTTTGCACGACCTTGTCAAGCGCTGCCTCCATTTCTTCTGTCCTTCTCTCTTCCCCATTTCTCCTCCAGGAAAAGAGTTAGAAAGTAATTTAGGAGGAAGACAGGACAGAATGTGCTGGTCAGGTACAGCCAGACAAGCATACTGACCAGCCATCTGTTGATACACAATGGGCTTTCTTTATCTCCTTATCCCTCTGTTCCTCACACTTATTGCTCCCCAAATCACCTTGATTCCTCCCTTTTATCACCTTTGGTTCCTACCCTAAATAGTCCACAAGTCCCATGCAATCCTGAAATGCTCTTCCCCTGCAAAATATAATGTGTCCCCTAGCCCTAGACAGTAACCCCTGTCAGTCCAAAACGTGCTCCAGCATTGACTGATTTTGATGGCCATCATACATGGATACTTGGGCTGAGGGTCTCCTCAGATGGCCCTGGGAGGGGCCCAGGCAGAGCATCCCTTCTTCTGAGTCCTTAATTTGGGTTCTCGCTTGACATTGTGAGTCTGTGCTCCTCTTGGTTTGTGGAGAAGGGCCTTTGATGGTCTCATGTGTCTTGTGATGGGCCTGGGCATGGCCAGGGCAGGGCAGCTGGGCTCCACCACCTGCCATTGTCTCTTTATGCTCCTTTGTGGGTGTGCAGATGAGCTTTTATCACATAACCTAACATGAGTGACCTGGACAAGCTACAAGAACGAGCTGACAGGAACGTCATGAAGTTCAACAGACAAATTCAAAGTCCTGCACATGAGACAGACTAAGCCCTGCAGCAGTACAGGCTGAGGACTGACTGGCTGGCGAGCAGCTGGGATGGAAAGGACTTGGGAGTCCTGGTAGACGGTGAACTAAACATGAGTCCACAGTGCATGCTGGCATCGATAAAGGCTACCAGCATCCTGGACTGCATCAGCAGGAGCACAGCCTCTAGATCGAGGCAAATTATTGTCTTGCTTTACTCAGCACTCATTACAAATCTGGACCAGACCTGATCTGTCCAGTTTTGGACACACCACCCCTACCCACCCAGGATAAGAAACATATAAATAAACTTGAGTGAGTTCAACAGAGGGTCATCAAGATGGTCGGGAGCTGGAGCACCAGAGCTCTGAGGCAAGGCTGAGGGAACGGGGCTTGTTCAGCCTGGAGAAGAGATGGCTTCAGGGGCACCTAATAGCAGCCTCTTAATATGTAAGAAGCTGTTACCAAAAAGAGGGAGACAGGCTTTTTATGGAGGCACGTGGTGGGAGAACAATTCATATATTGAAACAAGGCAGCTTCATCTGAATGTAAGGGGAAAAAATCACTATGAGGATAATTAAGGACTAGAACATGTTGCTCAAAGAAGCAGTGGCATCTCCATCCTTGAACATTTTTGTAACTTGACTAGACAAAGCCATCAGCAAACTTGTCTGAATTTGATATTGATCCTCTCTGAGCAAGAGGTTGGATATAACGACCTTCTGAGGTCTCTTCCAACCTCAATTCTTCCATTATACTATGAATAAAGCCTATCCCTCCCCAACCATTTGATCCTGAAGTGTTGTCCCTCTAATTGAAGTCTATGCTCCTTAAAAAAGCAAGCAAACCATGCCTTGGTTCCATTATTTCAGAGGTCCCCTCCCTTCCCAGCCAGGTGCTGTTCCATCCCTGTGTTAGGGTAGGACCAGACACTCCATGCACTGGGCAATACTGCTGGAGCTGCAAGGGACATCTGAGGGGGGAATAGTAATTAGGTATAAAATGGAGAGACAATACAAGGACCCTGTTCTCATTTTAATAGATTATAGACAAAGTTTCCTCCAATGTCTTTGGGGAAAAGTCGGTATTTTCTCTTTCACATGAAGTAAGGGCAGCTATTATGGGATATAGGAATATATGTTCCTATACTTTTAAACATTTAATGTTATAATGTTATAATGTAATTTAATTTAAACATTTAAACATGGAGAGTGCGGGGAAGGACAAAAATTAAAATAGGACAGAGGTACACTTTAGGTTTTGCTTTCTAAGCTTTTTTACTGTTCTTGTTTATTTTTTGTTCTTTCATAAAAGAAGACTAACAAAAACAGTTGTTTTCCTGACTTGTTTTAACATTTTTGTAGACACAATATAACGAAAATATAAAATTTTATTTTTTTGAAAGAAACCTTTTAAATTCACAACACGTAGAATAGTCTTTCAAAAGATGTCCAGTTTATACACCTTTAATAATAATTGAAAAAGTATCATACATTAAGAATATAATAATGACAAAGAATTGTGATAACACAATGTTACTTTACATAGAAATTCATCATTTAGAATAATGGTGAACTCATCATTTTCATCAAGACTTTAATATGGCTAAAAAAATATGCAATGTGCCTTTAACATACAAATTTACCAAATGAAACTGTATATGCATTAGTTTACCTATTTCCAGTTAAAAATACTGAAAAGGAAGGTAAAAGATATTGAAAGGATCAAGTCAAACTGTTGACTGAAAGTAATAAAGTTAGTGGAACAGCAGAAGAAACGGGTGTGGGGTTTTCTGGGTCAACACAGAAGAGTACCGTCAGCATAACCAGATATTCTACGCTGTCTTTGCAATGACATATTCTGAGATACTGTAAAGGGTCCAGTTATTTTGAAAGCTACACAATTCTTGATTGAGAATTCTTGAATAAGATTCCTATAGCCAGCTCCCCTCTTCTGCACTATCTACTGCAGACTTTTCTTTCTCAACAACACTATTTGCATTGGTTGTTTCTCCTAAAACTACCACTAAACTTGACAGAGTGGTGTGAGGATCAAGCAGTTTCAGAAGAGGTATGTCCACCTTTCTTTCTTGAAAGACACGGTTCTGAATTGTCAAAGCTAACATAGAGTCTATGCCCAATGATGAAAGTGGTGTATTCATGGTTAGTTCGTCTGGGGTCAATCCGGCGAGCTCACTCACCAGTGAGGTAATATAGTCTTCAGGCTTGACTAAAGCAGGATCTTGGACTTGAGTTTCCTCAGGGGTTTCAAGCTTGTTCCTGAATTCTTCTGACATAAGTGATTTGAAGCGACTTTTGAGTGAAACAATCCGAGAAAAAACATGATTAAATAAAGATTGAAAATTTAATTTGACAACAGCTTGCTGTGGGTTATTCATAACTAAGCTCTTCCTGAGATACTCATGAATTTCATGCACCTGAAGAATATCTATACCCTTGGATCCCAGAATGCTCTGAATCTGGGCTTGATTGAGCAATATGCCAAGGTTCAAAGCACCCCAGTTAATGGATTGGCCTGAAAGCCCACAGTTCCTCCTGTAGAGGCAGAAGACATCCAGGAAAGAGTTTGCAGCTGCATAGTTTGCCTGTGTGGAATTTCCCAGAAAGGAAGTAACAGAGGAGTAGCACACGAAGTAGTCAAGCTCCTGGCCTCTGGTAGCCCAATGAAGATTTATAGTCCCTGCCACTTTTGGGCTCAGCACCTTCTGAAAGTCAGCCAACTTCAGAACTTCAAGACGGCCATCATGTAAAGCCACAGTACTTTGAAAGACACCTTTGATTGGACTGCCTACAAATATTTTTGCAATGGACTGGAAAGCTTTCTCAACATCATTGGTCAAAGTAACATCACACTGCACAAACACTACTTTGCTCCCTTCATACTGCTGCTGCAAAGCCTTCATCTCTTCTTGCTTCTCATTGCTCGGAATTTTCCTGGAGAGTATTGCAATGCACCCTCCTCCATTCTTGGCAATAAACTTCACAGTTTCAAAGCCAAGTCCAGTGAGCCCCCCTGCTACTACATAAACAGCATTCTGCTTAAACATCTTCTTCTGGGGTTCATACAACGGTACATCTGAAACCATGGTAATGTCCCTCTGCCTTCTCAGTACAGCAAGTGGGACAGATTTGCAGGTAAAATAGGACATCACAGAGTGCATCCTTTCAAAGTTGTCAGTTTGCTGAAAAACAGAACATGGTAGACATCTAAACCGTTTCATATCCATTGAACTGATCCACGCATGCATAGTCTTTCGCAATTCCTTTAGAGGTGCTTTCTGGAAAATGCTACTAAGTGGGAGGATATGAAAGCTGATATTTTCATGATCAATTCTACTGACATTCTGAATACATTCAGACTGTTGATTGCCACATACTATCACCACATCTTTAAGAAATTTCATGTGGGCAATATTCTCCTGAGACAATCTGTGTACTGGAGGAAGAAAAACAAGGGCATTACATGAGTTTATATACTGGAACTCATCAGGAGAGGGCCTTGCAAGTACTACCTTCCAGCCCATCTCTTCTGCTACTGCAGAAAGAACATGGCACAAAACTGACAATGTCTCTGCAGAAATAATACCCAAAATTCTGCCATGTCTCCCTTTGGGTAACCTCTGATTTAAGATTTCCCATGCAATTATAAAGTATGACACACAAGGGACATTTTGAAAGCATGGAAATTTTTTTACATTGAAGCAAACTGTTCCTGGAATCTGAATTCTGGATGATGCAGCAGCTGGATAACATGAAGCCACACGATCTCCCACTTTAACCTTCTTCACATCAATACCTATTGCTGTTACTGTGCCACTGAAATCAAGAGCTAAAAGTCTGTGTTTGTCTACTGCCTGGGAATTCCAGTACAATGTATTACCAAAGTTCTGACTAGAAACACTGATGGGAAAATAATCTTCTGAGTGGAGACATATTTTATCCACTTGAATTTCAATGTTCTGTTTTTCAAGCCGAGTAGCAGTGCTGGTGGATAACTCAGCAGACAAGTCTTTTGCTGTGTACGGATCAGCAGTGTACAAAGCGAATTGTTCTGAATTCTGGAGAGATCTTACGGGTTGGCTGTAATCTGCATCTATAAAAGGCGTGCGCCTGATTTCAGCCACATAAATTCTTCCTTGGCTGATGCAAATTTCTGGGTAGTCCTCACCTCTGTATTTGACAAGAACGTCTGATAATGCTGAGATGTCCAGAGAGCGGGAAGAGCTGAGGTCAATTATCTGAAATATGATTTCTGGAACTTCAACAACACAAGTTCTGGTCATGCCATGCAATGCAAACCCACAGTTAATGTGGTCTACATTTCTTTCTGTTGTTTTGTAGCTGATCACTCTGATTGAACAGTGGGACCTTTTCTCTCTTAATGCCACAATTACTTGGCGATAGGCTTCACAACACTTTGCCATTTGGTCTACCACTTTGCTTGGGAACTCTTCGTTTAACTTTTGAATTCCCCACAAGAACAGAATTTTGTCATAATCCTCAACCTCTGCTTTCATTTTATTCTCTCTGTGGGCTTCCAAGAGGGCTTCCCAGTCTTCATACATAATGTATCTGGAATCAGGATGCAAATATTTTTTGAGCTGTTCAGCTATCCCAAACCTGTCAGCAAACACTAGGACTCTGGGCATTGCCCCCAGATGCCCAATCGTCTGTGAAGGAGAGACTTCTATCCACTTGTTTTCAAACATGAACTCATTGTCTCTGGAAGATGCTTGTTTCATGAAAGTGATGGCAACACGCTTGAGTTCAACCAAAACAGAGCCACGTTTGTCCATGAAGCATCCGCAGACCTCTAAGCAGTTCCCAATAGATTTGCTTGTTCTCATATATACCATCATTTCTTCCTCCAGTGGTCGGAGCACCACCAGGCTGCCTATCCCTGAAGGAAAGCCTGCTCTGGACTGGAACGTCCTTGAGGTCATGACAGCGGCCATCTGCAGAAAACAGTCTAGCAGAACTGGATGGATACAGTAGCTGTACATCTCTCTGACAGTCTCCTTGTTCACCTTTATGCTTGTTATAGCTTCCTTTAGTTCCTGGCAATAATGCACATCATTGAGCTGCCTGAATATGGCGCCGTACTGAAAGCCAACTTGAGACAGTGCTTCATAAACCCCCTCTGTGCGGATCACTGACTTGCATCTCTGATAGATGTCTTGGAAGGAGATGCTGCTTTCTTCCACCACAGCATCAGGCACCTTTGTAACTTGGCCTGAAGCATAAACTGCATTGGAGGGAGAGAGTATCTCAAAGGCTGTCACTGCTTTTTGTGGACTCAGCTTGATATTCAAGACTTGGGAACTCTGTGTGAGAACACACGGTGCTGAAAAATTGATACTCATCTGGCAATTACTCAGAGGAACTTTAGGTCTTGAGCTGCTCATCACACAGGCCAGACCAAGCTCTGCATGAAAAGCACCAGGGACTAAAGCCACACCATTGTTCTTGTGCTCGTATAAGTAGGATGCCGTGTCCTGAGAGAGCAGGCAGCCAAACTCCGTGTTGTCACTGTTCATGTCATAAATCAAAGGATGACTGGAGCTGACACCTCTTTGGTTTGCTTGTTGATGGTTGGCCAGAGAGGTCATGTCCTTTTTACGATCAAATTGATACCGTGGAATGGTCACTGGAACACTTTGATAGCCATTATAAAAGTGCTGCCAGTTGGGATTATATCCCAGTTCAAACAGATTTCCTACCAGGCTAAAGAGTGTCTGATACTCCACATCGGATTGCAAAGAAGAGAACACCGGAGTGACTTTCCCTAGAGTTTCTTGTATGTTTCGCTGCAATGCTCGGTGAGGACTTATTTCCACAAACACCACATTTTCCCTGTCTCTAGCTGCAGTTTCTATGGCTTGAGTGAAAGCAACTGGCTCACGAGTATGCCGGGCCCAGAATTTGCCCTGAATGAAGTCATTCGCAGAAGCAGCCACCCCAGTCAGTGTTGAAATTACTTCAATTTCTCCCTTCAGTTTTTCTAAAGGCTCTATGGTCTCTTCCAACTCCCCAAGTATCATATCCATGCTGGGGCTGTGATAGGCAGCTGGGACATTTAAAACATGAAGAAAGATGTTTCTTTGGCTGAAAGCTTGAGCTAAATCTTTCTGGACTACATCCACAACATCTGGATTTCCAGACAAGGTGCAGGAAACTGGGCTGTTGAAAGCTGCAATGCACACCTTTTCTGAGTAGGGATGCAGACGTTCGGCTACCTCTTGAACAGGGATGTTTCCAACCACCAACATTCTGCCGCTGGCAGTCTTTGCCTGCAGCCTGCTCCGGTGATAAATCACTTTGACTGCATCTGCCAGGGAAAGGTACCCAGCAAAATGAGCTGCAGCAATTTCCCCCACTGAGTGGCCAACAGCAGCGACTGGCTTAATGCCCCAGTATTTCAGAAGGGAAGCTAAGGCAACCTGCAGGGTAAAAAGCATGGGCTGGGAGAGTTCTGGATTCAATAACTCCTTTGAGCTGTGACCTCTTGCTGGCAGGAGGCTGATGGGAGCGTGTTTCTGAAAGAGTGCTTCTATTTCCTTACACTTGTCTCTGAACACTGGTTCTGAGCTCAGCATTGCCTCGCTGAACTCCTTCAGCATTACACCATTGCCACAGAACACAAACACCAGCTGTGGCTCCACCTTTGACATGGCAAATTCAGTGCTTGCTGCTGACATAACCTCTTGCTGCAAGTGTTGGAGAGAGTTTGTGACAAATGCTTTTCGGTATCTGTAGTTGGCATGGCTTCTTCTGCAGGCAGATGTATAGGCCAGGCTTGGGAGAGTTATGGAGTTTCTTGTGCTCAGCTGGTCAGCTGTATCTGCCATTGTCATCTGAAGGGACTTACCTGATGCTGCAGACAGCAGAACTAATTCCAGCGGCCTCTTAAAGGTAGGAAGAGGCTCTGGCTGCTTAACCTGCCTGACTACAACATGGGCATTGGTCCCTCCAAATCCAAAGCAGTTGACGCCAGCTACTCTTCCATATTCACTGGAGTCTTCCCAGGGCTCAACAGTTGTGGGAATTGCAAGATTTAATTTCTCTGTATCGATGCTGCTCGTCTCCTTCGAGTAATGCAAAGATGGAACAATCTTTCCATGATGCATCATCAGAAGCACTTTGATTAACCCTGCTGCTCCAGCAGCTGATTCAGTGTGGCCAATATTTCCTTTCACTGAACCAATTTTCAGAGTAGGAACTTGTGAAGATCTGTTTTTACAAATGACACTACCTAGGCTTTCAGCTTCAGTAGGGTCTCCAGCAGCAGTTCCTGTACCATGTGCTTCAATATACTGCACAACTGAGGGATCGACATGAGTTTCATAAATGCTGCGCAGTAACTTCTCTTGCTCTATTTGAGATGGTCTTGTGATTGGAGTTATAGACCTACCATTCTGATTTACTGCACTGATGTTTATAACACCCCAGATTTTGCTGAAGTCTTCCATTGCCTGTTTCACAGAAAGAGAAAATTATCTTTAATAATCTCGTGCTTTCTCTATATAAGAGAAAACGAACCAAGAACAGACAGACAGTAATACTAACTTTCAAATTTGTGATAGCTTTCCATGCTAGGGGAAGTGCATAAATATTTTGTTAATATTAATATTAAGCTTGAATTAAAACAGCATTCATCTAGAGTAATAATTAGAATTGGAAATACAAAATTCAAGGAAGTAACCAGTCTTATTTTAGGCTGCTTCATAAACAATCTTACCTTTTTCAGTGGTTTGAGGAAAACAACACCACAGCCTTCTCCTCTTCCATAGCCATCTGCCTTTTTAGAGAAGGGTTTACTTATTCCCTCTGGAGAGATCATTTTTGCTTTACTGAGAGATACAAAGGTGGAGGGTTCTATTATGCAGTTTACACCACCACAAATAGCTGCCTCACAATCTCCTGGAATAAAACAGAAACATAGTCATGTTGATATGTCCAAGATGATAGACAGAAACATTTTAATTATCTATAACATAACTGATTGAAAGGACAGATACTATAGAGAGACTGTACAAATAATACTAACAATTCTTTGACATATTTTAATTTTCAGGATTGGAATCTGTCACTGAGGTACCTTGCTGAAAAAGTACCCAATACATTTCTCTAAAACTACATCAGGATATGGTTGAGAATGTAACACAATTCCTTATAGCAAAAGGTTTCCTTCTTCTACGGGTATAGTGAATACTTCCAAGGCACTGGAGCCTTTTAGTTCCCTACTGGTGAAGATGAGTCTACAAAAAGTTTTATTAATTCACTGCAGTAATTCTAAAATATAAAGTATCAATCCTAATTTCTTTGCCATCTCTTCAGTCCCGTTACCTGATTTAATTGCTTGCAAGGCATAGTGCAGAGCAAAAAGAAACGATGAACAAGCAGTGTCAACTGTCAGTGACGGTCCAGTCAGATTAAACGTGTAGGACACCCTGTTAGCAGCTATGCTTGTTGCTGTTCCTGTACCAGCATAATGATTTATTTCACTCACTGATCTGCTTCTTATAATTCCATAGTCTCGATTCATAAGACCTGTAAAAATATCAAATATGTCACATTAACCTGAGCTAACAAAAGGGATGTACAGATCTGAACTTAATAATGTGTTTGTTTTTCTGTTTTAGTATTAACCTACATAGCATTAGGACTCCCATGGTAAAAATTTGCTTCTACTCAAGCCAAAGGCCAGACTCCCAGCAATTCCTGCTGGACCCAACTTACACAAACATACCTAACATTTGAAATTTGTACCTGGACAGTAAATAACAGGCCTGTCCTGCTGGCTCAGCTCATTGTGTGACACAGTTAAGGTGTGTGTAGCCTGTTTAGAGCCCTGCATCTCAGTTTAGCTTAGCTATGGGAATAGATATTAAGAAGTTGGATTGAAGACAGCTGGGATACAAATGTACAGAACATTACCTTCAGTTCCTCAGATGTTCCAAGTTAAATGTCACAGTGAAAGCCACATGAAGTGTTTTTTATGTATCTTTGCTCTGCTCGCTGTGATCTAGTAAGTAAGGCCAAAATAGAAAAGAATAGGGCCTGTGCCTGTGAGAGGAGTCATGCCCTCTCTCTGGAACACACATGCTTGGAATACAGGGGATCCCAGATACATAGGCATGTGAGGAAAATGTAGTGGATCTATTCAAAGAGCAAGGAATAATCTCCTCTGTGTAAGGAGAACATGTCCCAGACTAAAAGGCAACCTAAAGAGTTTGTCTCTATAGTTTCATCAGCCTAACTATCCCAGAAAACTCCTCTTAAAATAGACTCACATTACAGTAACAAAAACGGGCTAGCTTCTCAACACAATCAGCAGTTGGACAAGTGCACTTTAGTAGCATACTACTGTCTACATGAGGATTTCTGCTGGTTTCAAAGGATCTTAACCTCCACAACACCTTAACCACTGTTATACTGCAAAACATCAAGGTGTAGGCCTGGCTTAAGAGTAGCAGTCCTGGAAAGGTTTGGGCTGGGTGGACAGTTTAACTGTCTCCTGCATCAGCTTCAGTGCCTCAAGACACTAACAGGGACACCTAAAAGTAGATACGTTAGTTATATAATGAACTTCTAGAGTAATCTAATACTCTTTCTCCACCAAAAATAACCAGTAGTGTCATAGTACTTAAGTTCACCAATGCCAGAGACACATGTTAAGTTTACAAAGGGGTGTTCCATTCTTTATGAGGTTAAAATGGACATTCTTCACCATGAATTTTTCCTCTTACCAATAAAAACACCTGTTTTCGTGCCACTGATGGCTTCTACAGGGACTCCTGCATCCTCCAGTGCTTTGTATGTGCATTCTACCAGTAACTTCTGTTGTGGATCCATGCATTCGGCTTCCATACTATTAATTCCAAACAGGTGGTTGTCAAATGTGTTAAATCTGTTAAAAATACACCAACCAGAAAATGGTACAACATGGATACAATATGGATTTACTTCTAGACCCAAAGTACACCTTTTTTGCAATGTCATGAAAAGCAAAGCCATAAGTGATGTTGAGACCACTGTTCCTATTTATGAAATCCAGAGGAAAAGGTTATAGGCCACGGATGTTTCATTTCCTGCCACAAAATATACATTTTTATCAACTATTCCACATTTCAGAGTTATAAGACCACCCCTAGAAACTTTTATTCACACTGGTGAATTATCCCACTGGTACCAACGGGACTTCTTACATTATTATAAAAATTTGCAGAATGAGACTCCTGCAGTGTCATCCTAGCTGCAGTGTCATCCTAGTCAACAAGTTTTAAATAGATATTGTCTTCTAAGTTATTTAAAGGCATTATGGACCAATGGCTTTACGGTTTAAAACCAATATGTATGGGACCAGCTCAGATGCTTTCAAGAGATGCCTGTACCTCTCTAATAATAAATGTAAAAAATTTTCTGTGTTTTTGTGTGTGTTTATCTTTAAAAAGTCTTTAAAATAGGCCCACACTTGCAAACAGCCAAGCCGAGAGTTAATCTTGTATCCCAAGATCACATTCATATGGCCTTCTGTCTTTTCTTGATTTTAGTGGAAAATTAAATATCTAACAGGAGACTAATTACTTAAGTAATTCTGGGTCTTACAATCCAAACCTGTTATGTGCTGTTCTCAGGAGCCAGACGGATATATGTGTTATTCTCAGGAGCCATGTATAAGATTCCTTCTGTGTATGTCAACTTCTCATTGGAAAAAAGGCATGAGGATTTTAGGGAAATGCAGATTTAAAATTAAAGACACCTATGTTGATCTGACTGTAGATTGCTATTCTTAGCATTAGTAATAGCCCTCATATAGCTGTGCCCATACCTCTGATATAATTTCACATGAGACATCGGCACAAGGGAAGGGATACATACTGCAGGTTGCTTCTCCATGTCTTCTCTGTACACTAGGATCTTTACCCAATATTTATACATACATAATCCCCCAGTATGATGAAGGACTGACTCAAATAAAAAAGGAGAATAAAGAAAAAGTTTCTTGTTAAATACATAACAGTATGTGCCCTGGGAAAAGCAGGATTATTATTAAATTATGAATAGTTCAGGTTTACAAGCAAGCATAACACTCAAATCAAGCATAAGATCCCCTTCTTGACCACCTAGCAAACATAGACTTTGTTACTTTGTCTCTAAATTGTCACAGCTTCATTTAAATTAGAGCCAGCACAGGATTAGGTCCTGAGGTCCAGCAGAGCTGGCCAACCTTCAAGCTGAAACTGGACAAGACTCACCAGGCAGTTCATACAGCTCAGAGTCCATGCTCTGCCACCTTCCTCCATAGTCCATAAGTGGACAGTACGAATTCTCTGCCAGGCTGTAGCCCACCTCAGATCTGGTATATACCACCTCATGCACAATGCATGGGTACTTGTGCATACCCAAAATACATACATACCCATCACATGAAAGGTGACATCTCAAGACGTGATGGGTATGGACATACAAGTTGGATTATGCAACCAAAGATCATATGTGGCCTGTGAATAAATGTGCTCATAAATGTCATACAACAAGAATTCCTGCAATTTGATAACTGCAAGTTCTTCATGTGAGATAAAAGAAAACCTGTTCCTGGGTCCAATTTACAAGGTCTCCCTGTGGCTTGTACTCTCTGAAAGGCTGGACACATTAGTCTAGTTACAGAAAAAATCTGTGCCGCAACACAAGTAACAGACTTACTCATTGAGAAAAGCAGCTCGTGTTGTACACATTTTTCCTGGCTTGTTACTGTCTGGATCATACCACTCTTCAGCATTAAATCTCTCTGGGGGTATTTCTACTGTGCAGTTTTTGCCTTCCTCCAGGACCTTCCAGAAATTGTCAATTCCTTCACCTGTTGTACAAATATTTCAAAGAAGATTAAATTATGTGCTCCCCTTCAGCACGCATATGTAGAAATTCACAGTCTGTTACATCGAACTCCCATGTATAAATCTAGTTTGCTGAAGTAGAATCACCACAGATAAAGAAATGATTATTCCTTGGTTACAGGAGAATGGAAAGGAATGACTGATCCTTTCACTGCATGCTTAAATGCAAAGTTACCCCACAAAATTCTTAACCTCTGTAATTTCTCAAGAACTTTTAAGATGTTTTTCCAAACAAGTATAACATCTCTAGCAAGTTGGCCATCAAAGAATCAAAGTGAATGGAGTTTAATCCAGTTGGCAGCTGGTCACCAGTGGCGTTCCCCCAGGCTCAGTACTGGGGCTGGTTTTGTTTAACATCTTTATCAGTCATCTGGATGAGGGGATCGAGTGCACCCTCGGTAAGTTTGTAGACAATACCAAGTTAGGCAGGACTGTTGATCTGCTTGAGAGTAGGAAGGCTTTGCAGAGGGATTTGGATAGGCTAGATCAATTGATGAGCCAAGTGCCAGGTCCTACTCTTGGGTCATAACAGCCCCATGCAGCGGTACAGGCTTGGGGAAGAGAGGCTGGAAAGCAGCCCAGCAGAAAAGGACCTGGGGATGCTGGTCGACAGCTGGCTGAACATGAACCATCAGTGTGCCCATGTGGCCAAGAAGGCCAGTGGCATCCTGACATGAAGTTGCAGTGAGGAAGGTGTCAGTCTCTTTCCTCAGGTGACAAGTGAGAACACAAGGAAACAGTCTCATGTTGTGCCAGGGAAAGTTTAGACTGGATATTAGGAAGACTTTATTCACAGAGAGGGTGGTCAAACATTGGAATGGGCTGCCCAAGGAAGTGGTGGAGTCCCCATCCCTGGAGGCATTTAAGAGACATGTAGACATGGCACTAAGGGACATTGTTTAGTGATGGGACTTGGCAAGTCATGTTGATGGTTGGACTTGATGATCATGAAGGTCTTTTCCAACATAAATGATTCTATGATTCTGATTGAGATCCAGAGCTCCAGATCCAGGTACTGAGACTATGTCTGTGCCCACCTCTTAGCCTTGAAACCAACTAACATGGCATCCACACTGTGGCCATTTCTCCTCCTCTCAGCTTCCACTTCCCCGAGCATACGCAGTGGCTTCATCCACACTTACTCTGGAAACAATGCTAACCTGTGGCATGCTGGTGCTAACCTGTGGCATGCCCAAGCACTGACCAGGGGAGTTCTTACATTGGCCAACACTGGGCTGGGGACTGTGATAACAGTCAGTAACAGTGACTGCAGGACAGCAGTCCCACCTAAAAGGGACTAACCACCCATGGTTAGTCCATCATCATAGACATAGCCAAGGACACTAGCTACACATGGGGTAGTTTAACAGTTCCCAGCACTCAACTTCTTTTGAGGCAGGTTCAGAAAAACAGCTCTGAGGACGTACAGTGCAGGATCAGGACATATGTTCCACTTATTGCATGGAGATGTAACCAAGAACAACATAACTGAAGAGAGGCCCTTTACTGGAATGTCTGGACCAACAAATGGCTTGAACCAAATTAGTATTTAATGCTGCAGTAAGAAACTGCTGCTACAGATTTTATAGGACTTTACTGGAGTACTGATAGCTTCAGAGCAGCAGAACCTAGAAAGCTCTCACAGCTATCTAAACATCTCCAGCCATCTAATCTCAGAATGCAGAAACCTCAGATCATCCCTGACACATCCAGTTTGCATGAGTTTCACGTGTACAGCTCAATGCCCTGTCCACAGCGTGCACTGCAGGTCTTGCTCTGTGACAAATTTGAACCAACTGATTTCCACCATACTGTGACCTTTTAAAAAGATCCTACAAGTAGCAAAGCAATGAATTCTACAAAAGTAAGGGAGAAATGTGGTTTTTTTTACTGCACCTCAACATTAATAAGTGACTGTGTTTTTCAATATTCACTCAGCATCCTGCTTTGTATTTACCCAAAAACTTACCTCCGGGAAAATTGCATGCTATTCCCACAATAGCAATTTCACCTCCAGTCTCCATCTCCATCACCTGGGCTGCACAATACAGGTATAAATGTCAGTCAGATCAAACAATTATGTGCTTCTCATTAGGTAAATATTAGTTTAAAAGGTGAATTTCCAACAAGCACATAAACTCGTTCAAAGGTAGATTAATCTTGAATGATCTGCCTTTGTCTGCGATGAGAAAGAACACATCCCAAAGGTGACCAGACCTGCCGGGTATGTTTATTTCACTCTCTGCATTTAGAGGAAAATCCCTGACTAATTCCCCAGACTCCCTTATTCCCAGACACTCCCTTTTTCCTGTTTAACCTCTGCTACTCCTATCACAAATGATCTGCTCTTGAGCCTTTCCTTTGATCAGCCCTGCTTCACGCTTTGGGTACAGTAGGGAAATATGCACCAACCAAGGCACGCTTTCAGCTCTATCATCTCCATCCTATTCATAAAACAGAGTTCCCAAGCAGACTCTGCAAGTTACTGGTTAAAATCAAACTAGCTAAACAGGCAACAGATGTTTAAATCACCTTCCTCTGTATTCAGAGGTCAACCCCCACAGACCATGCTCAAAGCCACCAGGAGCTATGAGATCTCTGTTTTCCCAACAATGAGCAGTCTCCAAGTAGCACCACTACAGCCACACAAATAACTTGCCTTTAATCTCATTTGTGGCTTCAAAGAGAAAGCTTTTTGTTGGGAAGAAATTCATTCATTCAAAATGAATTCAAATGAATTCATTCAAAAATTGTATTTTTCAACAAATACAATGGCAAAGAAAAAATGGTTATGCACCAAATGCAATATCTCAGCATAGACTTTTAAGCTGAATTGTTTGTTTAATTCTGGGAATTGAAGCTGCGAGATAAAAATCAGTTCATTCCAATCAATTAGAACTCACTAAGATGCCTACCTCAGAGCCCTTGCTAGACTTACTTCAGCCTGCAAAGGGGAGAAGATTCATGTTGAAAAAGACTTTTGGCAATGCTTGGCAACAATAAGATTCTCATCTCAATGATACCACAGGAGGTCCCAAAGAGCCCTTCAGAGTTACTGATTGCAGTGAAGCAGAGATGAGGCTGATTTACAGCCCCACAGATCATCCATAGCTATGATTTCTAGGGGGTTAATTTTGAAATGTGAAATTAAAAAACACTCTTCAGATTCATACTTTGAAAAATTTACTTCACAGTGCGAAGACAGAGAAAGTTTGAGGGCTATCTAGTAAAAATAAAGAGAGAGGGATATGGCTTTCTAGGTGTAAATTCTATTTTAACAATAATAATTCTAAACTGCCATGAAAATTGTTTTCTTCTTTAAAAATCATCTCCATCTTGAAGACTGGAGATCCCTTCCAAGAAGTCACAAAGAAATATGATCGTAAAAACGTGTAAACATATTTTGCACTTGGGATCTTTTTCCCCACACTAGCCTCAGATTTTAGTTTCTATTTCTATTAATTTCTTCTTTAATTTCTATTTTGAATTTCAGTTTCTATGCAAGTTCTATTTCATACTTTAAAGTTTATTTAATTTGTAGTTAAAAATCCATTTGATTTCTACTTGTGTTCTGTTGATTTCTATGTTCATTCTATTTCATATTTTAATTTCACTGTCAACCTAAAGCTGCAAAGCCTAACATAGATACTCTTACCACAAAGGTACTTCAAAGCATTGTTTTTAAGTTAGCACCTACATAGCATATAATAGAAAAATAAGGGCATTCCAATTTTAATAATTATCCAGTGAGATATGTAACTCTTACCTTATATCATCCCAGTAGGGTGTACTAACAGGCTGACTCTTTGGAAGTCCTTTATATAGGGTTCCAGGAGGTTTCTTATTCAAATACATGCTAAAATGTTGTGGATATGTGAACGCCCTTTAGAGGAAAATGAGTCACTGTGATTAGCCAGTAGCCCTGACTAAAGTTCAAAACTCCTTCCTGAGGTAGTATGCTCTTGATGAAATCAAGTTTTATACCAGGACAAAAGAAAAATCTGTCTTATCTTATCAGAATAAGTTGCAGATACCATCCTTTCCATGAGATCTCCCAAAAGACTTCTAAGAATATGTTTTAAAAGACTCTATCTTTAAAGTAATGTGTCATATTGCTTTGTTATTTGTCTCAACAAATGTGAACTAGCTTTTAAAGCCCTGTGTGTTTCCTGGAGGCACCATTTGTGAAAACTAAACACAAACTCTTCAAACTTATGTGTCATGTTTGATTCTACAGCTGCAGAGCAGGACTGTTTAAATATGCAAGTATAAAAAACCTTGTCAAAAGACAGTCCCAAAATATTTGAGCCCACCAAGAAATCAAAAGCAGTATTGAGCGTTCCTTCTAACTACTCCTCTTTTCTTAAAAACAAAACTTACATTAGAATATCCAGAAGCAAATTCTGAACGCAACAAGTACATCAGCCTCTGCTAGATGCCTTTTTAACTCTTTCTCATCTGATTTCACCCCAACTATCCAAACTCATCTTTCTCCTTTTCTTATTTGCTAATGGAAACACAATCTTGGATGAGCAAAGAAAGTTCATACATTGTTTGTTAGTGTCTTCCCTGGCTGTGGGACCCAACTCTTTCCTAAAAGGAAGACAACAGCTGTCCTGAGAAAAAACAATTTACTGCCAGTGAATAGCTTTGAAATCTGCTCTGAAAAGCTCAGATTTTCCTCTCACTTCGAAAGCTGTAAATCTCAGTCAATCAATTCTCTGAATACTAAGCTTACTGGGACTTATCTATGGACTTCTTCAACTAAATTAGCCCACATGCTGTGTCCACAGTGTTATTACTAGGCCGATTCAAAAGGTGGCTACTCTGAAGCTAACTTGAGTATCCTTGTATTTTACGTGTGTCTAAAGACCAATCTTGTCAGTGGTGGTACCATTAACATCCCCTGACAGGGCAGAATGTGGGTCATCAGGTGAACTGGTAATGCACTATGGAATCTCCATTATATTTTCATAATTACTTTTGAAAGCAAGAAATGCTGTCATATTTTGGAAGTATTGGTTTGGTATTGGGAGGAGTATTGAAATGAATCCTGCACAACTGTGAATTTCAATGCTAGTTAAACCAGTCTGAACACCACTGCAATACTAAGAAAGTGCTGTTAATGTCACCGATTCAAAACATCAGCCATCAAGACTGATGCAGTTACCAGTCTGTTGCATGAGTGTTGATGACTTGCATGAGTCTTATCACAGTTGGATTATATTTATAAACCCAAAGTAAAGCAATAATTGCTCAATCCTTCTGAACAACACCAGTAATATGGGCTAAGTATGGACATACATGTAGCAACAAAGGATTGAGTCAATTATTGACACAGGCAACCTATTTAACACCAAATTACAAGAAGCGGGTTTGGCAATTCATCAAGTTTATTACACGTTTTCACAAAAAGTTAAGAGTTCAAACTATTATTGTTGTTGTTGTTATTGTTATAGCAACAGTAATGATCCCAAGCACACAGTGGGGCTCTGCTATTCCAGGAGCTATACTAATCCATAGGAAGGAAAACACCTCAGCACAAAGGGCAATGTGTGTGACACCCCTAGTCCTTCCTCTTCCTAGTTTCCAGTGCTGTGCACTATGGATCTGGTCACAGGAAAGAAAAGGAAGAGGAATAGCTGTTTCTGGCCTCTAGCTTATATGTCTTGAATGAAGTCTGTTGCCCCAGGTTAACAAACTGTAGACTGAGTCATCAGTTAACAGTTCAAACAGCTCAAAACTGTTTCTTCAGGGAAAAACTGGTTTTCTTCCTGGTTCCAAAGACCTATTAACCACCCTTAGCTCAAGAGCACATATCAGCCTTTGCAGATTGGTGGCCTGTTGTAGGATTACAGACGGCAAACAAGCTTTCCTGGAAATTGTCAACTTCTGGCAAGTCATAAGGGTTTCAGGCATGTGGTGAGACAACCATGTAACTCTGTTTAAATACACATATGCATTACTGAAGGGAGTGTCTAACTGGCCAAATGGACAGGTTGCTTTTCCAGTCTTGTAGACAGCAACATAATATTTATTTATTTTCAAACTTAGGTGATGCAAGATCCCTA
>VXAA01005899.1:30382-57149 GCA_013399115.1 Anseranas semipalmata | reverse complement strand
GGCCTATGGATTTGTGGGTGTCAGATTTACCTAAATGATCCTCTTTGACCATGGGAAAGTCCTCCTTTCTCCACTTCCTCTCTTGTCTTCAGGGTCAGAGATTCCTGAGGGCTGGTCTTAGCAGCGAAGACTGAAGCACAGAAGGCACTCTGCTTTCTCTATAACATTCATCACCAGGGCACCCACCTCATTGAGCATTCTCTTGGACCCTCTAGGTCCCTAACCCATGGGATTCCTTCAAGTAGGTCCTTGAAGAGGCCAGTTGGCTCTCCTGAAGTCCAGGGCTGTGATCCTACTTTTTGCCCTGCTTCCTCCTCGCAAGATTCTGAACTCCACCATCTCATGGTCACTGCAGCCAAGGCTACCCCTGACATTCACATTTCCAACCAGCCCTTCTTTGTTTGCTGGTAAAAGGTCCAGCAGCACACCTTTCCTCATTGGCTGCTCAACCACCCATGTCAAAAGTTATCATCAATGCTCTGCAGGAACCTCCAGGACTGCGCCTAGCTGTGTGGTCTTTCCAGGAGACATCAGGGTGGTTGAAGTCTCTCATGAGAACCAGGGCCTGTGATTGTGAGCCTACTTCCAGTTGTCTGTGGAAGGCTTCATCTACTTCCTCTTCCTGATCAGGTGGCCTGTAGCAAACTCCCACAACAGTGTCACGCATGTTAGCCTGCCCTTTAATCCTTACCCATAAGCTCTCGATTTGCTCTTCATCCACCCCTAGGCAGAGCTCGATGCATTCCAGTTGCTCTCTCACATAAAGAGCAACTCCACCACCTCGCCATCCAGGCCTGTCTTTCCTAAAAAGCACGTAGCCCTCCATGACAGCATTCCAGTCATGTGAGCTATCGCACCATGTTTCTGTAATTCCGATGAGATCGTAGCCTTGCAACCTCACACAGATCTCCAATTCTTCCTGTTTATTTCCTATGCTAAATGCATTGCTATACAAGCATTTCAGGGAGGTGAGCAAGCCTACAGGTTTCCCAGGAGGGGTCCAAGAGGATCCTCCATAGTCATGTCCTGCTCTCACTTCCCCAGCTACATGCACCCACTGGAGGCATCCCAGCTTGAGCCACTTACTGCTGCCTATCCCGTCCCTGTAACTCTTCCCTTCCCCTGTCTTTCCTAGTTTAAAGTCCTCCACAAGACCACAACCCTTTATTTGCAACCATCAGCCAATTCCTTATCTTCTGAACAGTCCATCCATCAAATCCGTATCTCGCCATTTTAGAGACAAGTTGTGCAGGACAGTGTCAAATGCTTTGCACAAATCTAGGTAGATGACCTCAGTTACTCTTCACTTATCCACAAATATTGTAACCCTGTCGTAGAAGGCCACCAGATTTGTCAGGCATTATTTGTCCTTAGTGAAGCCATGTTGGCGGTCCTGAGTCACCTCTTTGTTTTCCGTGTGCCTTAGCATACTTTCTAAGACCGTCTGCTCCATGATCTTTCTGGGCACAGAGGTGAGACTGACTGGCCTGTATTTCCCCAGGTCTTCCATTTTTAAAAGTTTATGTTTCCCATTTTCTAGTCACTCCAAACTTCACCAGACTGTCACAACTTCTCAGATATGATGGATATTGGCTTAACAACTTCATCTGCTGGTTCCCTCACAACCCCCAGATAGGTCTCATCAGATCCCATGGACTTGTGCACCTTCAGGCTCCTTAGATGGTCTTGAACCTGACCGTCCCCTACAATGGTCGGTTTTTCATTCTCCCACTCTGTCTTTGTATTCTATGAATTGGGCAGTGTGGCTAGAGAACTTGCCAGTGAAGACTGAGGAAAAAAATCATTGAGTACCTCGGCCTTCTTCATATCCCAGGTAACTAGGTCTCCCATTTCCCTCAGGAAAAGGCCCACGTTCTCCCTAGTCCTTTTTTCACTGACATACTTGTAGAAACCCTTCTTGTTGGCCTAGATATCCTTGTCCAGATTCAATTCTATCTGGACTTTAGCTTTCCTAACTTGATCCCTGGCTGCTCAGACAATGTCTTTTTATTCCTCCCAGGCTACCTGTCCTTGCTTCCACCCTCTGTAGACTTCCCTTTTGCGTATGAGTTTGGCCAGGAGCTCCTTGTTCATCCATGCAGTCATCCTGGCATTTTTGCCTGACTTCCTCTTTGCTGGGATTCATCTCTCCTGAGCTTGGTGGAGGTGATCCTTGAATGTTATCCAGCTTTCTTGGGCCCTTCTTCCCTCCAGGGCTTTATCCCATGGTACTGTACAAAGCAGGTCCAGAAGTCTGCTCTTCTGAAGTTAAAGCGTTCCCAGGAAGAGCCCCATTCACTCCAGCTGGTCATTGACATAGAAGGCAACAACCCCTCTTTTTTTCCCCTGCCTACCCTTCCTAAAAAACCTGTATCTTTCTATTTCAACACTCCAGTCATAGCAGCCATCCCACCATGTCTCATTGAGGCCCATAAGATCAGAGCCCTGCAGGCATGTACACACCTCTAACTCTTCTAGTTTATTCCCCATACTGTGCGCGTTTGTATATGGGCACTTAAGAGGGGCACCTCAACATGTTGTGTTCCTAGAAAGTGCTTGGGTGATTTCTGCATAATGGTGCCTTCTAGGCATTTCCTTGCTAAACTCCAAGTGGTGGAATATGCTCTTATAGCCCTGAGACTGGGCTAAAAATTCCAATTCCCCCTGCTTATTACCATGCTACGTGCGTTTGTGTAAGGGCATTTAAATTGGTCCCCTGATGAAACTGACTTACTGGCTGGAGTGGCTGGCATTTCTTTCTGCTGCTCTTCAGGTGCTCTCCCACTGACCTCTCTTCCTTTTCCTATCTATGGGCAGCCATTGCTGACATTGGCTTCAAATTTTTAAGAGTTGGGTAGGTTGACATTCCCCTCTCCCAGCAGCTTTAGTTTAAAATTTTCTTCACAAGCTTGGCAAGCCTGTAATTAAAGTTGCTCTTTCCCTCCTCCAGTAGATGGAACCTATCTGACCTCAGGAGACCATGGCACCAGTCCCATGACCATTTGTTGATGGTTTTAGTAGTTAGCCTGTGGCCTCCAATGCTTTTAAGATAAAACCTTCATATAATTGTTGTGATGTTAGTTTTAGTTGTTGTTGTTTGGTTTTGCATTGTGGTAAGTTTTTACAATTAAAAATGTTTTCAACATTTGTTGCAGAAAGTTAAAAGAAGACTTCTAATGCAAGACTATCAGTGAAGTATCAATATAACTGAAAAGCTATTTAACTACTTCGTTGCTCAGTGTAGTAAGATACCTTCAATTTGGAGAAAGTGTTTCACAGCAGACTGCATATCTTAACACATACCTTTTATAAATGTACAATATATTGTTTATTATTCAAACATTTGAATTATATGTATATTTATATGCAAGTATTTTCTGCTCTTTTACTACAAGAGCATTAGTCTGGAAGATATTTTTCTAAAAATAATGTCTGGAGTACTGCATATTTGTTAGTGGTTCATGGAAAAAAAGAATCTCACAGACAGATCAGTTGCTTCTAGAATAATATTTTGGCAATAGTTTGTATGTCCCCACTTTAAACCTGTTTGCATAATGCCATGAAGTAGAGAGCTGCCTTACTAAGCAGCTCTCTAAGCTAAAAAATGGCTTAAGAGCTGTATGTGTTTTTCAGGAAAATGCAGCTTTCAGTTCTGAACTAGTATTTCACCGTGTTACAGTATTGAGTCAAGTGGGCATACCGTGGTGGTTGCCAAAAATCAATATTACCTCAGGTATTTGGAAGCATCTCTCTGTTGAACTATGAAAGTCTTCGGTTGGGTTTCTTAATTCTGCACTAGGTACAGATTTTGAATAGTATTTCAAATAAAGATGACTACTTGATTTTAGATGGCTAGGAAAACACACTTCTATATGATCTGAGTTTTATAGTAAATACAGTATCTGCAAGCTACTTTTGCTTATTTGTGTAGCAGAAAGACTGTAGGCCATTTTTTCAAGAAGAATAAATTAATTCAAATTATAAAGACAAATGTAACATTGCTATAATATAGGATAGAATTTATTATTATTTCCTAAACTATTTAAACCTAGGAAAAGTAACAATGGTAGCTGTTCTTTCTTTTTATTCTTTCATTGCAATTTACCACATAACTATGTCTTATTTTAGAGACAATTATTTGTGTCTTCATTTATTGTTTTCTTTCTCAATAAACATAACAAGCTGAATGCCAGTTACAGTCATAGTGTGGTAACCTACTTAGAAACAATGATTAATTGGTTTCATTTTTGCTCCATGATTTGTGTCTCTGTTTCATATACTCAAAAGCACTTTTTGTAATCAAAGAAGTCGCTTTAAAGTTTGGTGGACTTGATCATACATTCTCGTTCCATTACCAAATTATGCAACTACTTCAGATTCTTTATTACTTTTCACATGTGTTTTGAAAGATGCAACATGGACAATTATACAGCATAACAACACCAACTTAACCAGAGTCAAAAGTGCTAATCGAGAGAACCCACACACTGTGTTTTTCAAGTACTCTGCCAGCCTAGACCAGCTTCAAGCTACAATTAACCATGCAGAACACTGTGAACAGGAGCTTGCTTATCACTGCAAAAAGTCGAGGCTTTTAGATAAGCCAGGTAAGTAAAGCTGACAAATGTTATTACGCATAAAGTATTTTATTTCACTGTCTACTAAAGGTATTTATTTTTATCACAGTTATAACATTTTGCTAATGTAGAGCTAGTTCTCAGATTCCTCTAAATTGCCAAGAAGTATTTCAGAATCACAGAATCACAGAATATTCCAAGTTGGAAGGGACCCATAAGGATCATCGAGTCCAACTCCTGGCACTGCACAGGTCTACCCCAAATTTTAGACCATGTAACTAAGTGCACAGTCCAAACGCCTCTTAAATTCAGACAGGCTTGGTGCAGTGACTACTTCACTGGGGAGCCTGTTCCAGTGTGCAACCACCCTCTCAGTGAAGAACCTCTTCCTAATGTCCAACCTAAACCTCCCCTGCCTCAGCTTGACACCATTGCCGCGGGTTCTATCACTGGTGATTTATTTATTTATTTAAACCAGAAAAGCACAAATGTCACTTTATAATAATCTTTGCTCACAATACCAAGTGCTTTCAAAGTTAATTTATCTTGTAATGAAATTAACAGATATTCTTTTAACAAAGCCTCTATTAGTCTGATTTCCAGGAATTTTTAATTTTACTGAGGGAATTATTGAGGAAATATCTCCTTAAAAGAACACAAACTAGTGCATAGATATCAGCAGCTTATTATTGAATGTTTTTGAACACTTATTTTACATATTGTAAGTGCTTGACATAAAGCACTGATAATGTTAAATTTCCACTGTCCAATATAAGCAATCATAGGAAAAAAACAATAGATAAATTATGGATGAATAACAAAAAAAAAGAAAGAAAGAAAGAAAGAAAGAAAGTAAAAAGAAAAAGACAGAAAAATGAGAAGGGATCCTCTGATGTACTTAGAGAAAAAAATAAGTTATGTAGTCTCCTTAAGTCTTAACACTCATTGACACATTGCTGATGTTAATAGACGGTACTGTGAAAATCCATTTTAAGTACTACATATAACATGGACATAAAAATTGTTTTGTTAGCTGATTTTTGAAAAACTAAGCCAAAGTTTTTGAACTGTCTACCAGAAACTCTAAAACTTTTTAAGTTAATTTCTTGGCATTGCTTTCTAGTAATCAGAGAGCAGGCCTCAGATTTCAAAGGTCTCTGGTTCTTTATGTAAACCCCTTCTTTACATACGCTTCATCCTTATCTTTGTCATGGACATCATTGGACTTCTTCTTAGACTAGCATTCACTCTTGGCAGAATATTTGTTCAGAAATGCCCCTGCAGCATAAAAGATGACCCTACTGCCTAAGATGTTCCAACCATTTTACTCCATTTTACTTGTGGACTACAAATTCAACTTTTGGTTAGGCATTTGAAAGCCTGGCTTACACCAAGCAGATGGTTTCAAGATTGTGCTGTCTAGGTGTTTTATATTTTTCGTCTATTAAGTGTTACAAAAAGTAAGTGAAAAGAAAAAAAAAAAAAAGAAAACACAAAAATCCTTCTCAAATCACCTGCTTGAGCAGAGTATTCAAGCTGGAAATCATGAAAAAAAGAAAAAATCAGGTCAGAGAAGGAGGCAGGGAAAAACTTAGGGAAGAAGGACTTCCTGCCTTATTTATTTATTTATTTATTTGAGATCCATTGAGATTGCACAGAAATGCAGGTTTTGCTAGAAAGTTAAAGGAGCACAACCAGTCAATTTTGCTATGCCTACTAACATTTAGAGTTTTGAATGGTAGGAATAAATAGCCATAGGAAAGTTATTTGTGAGTTCTGCAGATTTTCTAAAATTCTTTTTTTTTTTTTTAAACTTTAACATATGTTAACATTAACATATGTTAATGTTTAAATGCAACTTTCCAGTCCTCTGAAGGGTGGACTTTAGTCTGTTCTGAAAGAGAGAGATCTCAAGAGAGTGTTGAGGTAGAAAATCTAGGATCTAGAGATTGTCAGTCTTGGATTTGTTATTGAGGTTGCTTAAAAAAGGCAACACTGAGTTTTTTGATAGAGGAGTGAAATAACACTTAGTGAAGAGAATTAACATTTATGTTTCCCTTTCTATTTGAAAACAGCCAGAGCCAAGACATTTTTAAGTCTTTTTAGAGGATCTATAAGCTTTGCATATCTTTTTAGACAATTAAATCACTCTGTTAAAATCCAATTCAGATATTAGTGGCTGTAGTTTAAGAAGCTGTTCAGATTACTGAACCGTCTTTAAACTGCATAGACTAGATACCTAGCTCAGCACAACACTGTCATGCACAGCTATTTACAGAATTAACTGCATCAATACTGCTGAGTTAGTTTTCTGAAAGATATCAGTAAGCTCACAGAAACATTTAAGCTATCCGCGGTTAAACAAAATGGGCAATGCCTACATAAACACCAGTTAAAACCTGGATGCATCCAAACTGACTACAAGTACTGTGTTGTAAACACATCCTAAAATATTTTTAGACTGAAAATTATTTTTCATCTCTGAACACCACAGAATGTAAACCCTGGACTTTTTCTCTGATGCTGTGAGAATATTTTCCAAATCCTCCAATTTGCCATCCTTTTCTTCTGCCAATAGAAATTTACAACTTGCTGATTTCATGGAAAGAGAGAAACTCAGAAGAAATTTAACAACTTTTGAAAATTTTACCGTCATGTAACCACATGAAAGAATTCTTTAATTTATCTCCTGGACCTCAGACAGCTGTGAGGTGTGTGGGGTAGAAGAATTAGGGATCCTCTCTTGTTTTCATTTTTTTCTGCAGCATATCTATTCCAGTTGAAAATAGGGAGAGAAGAGAGAGCATATTACTTGTTGTCTCTGTAGTGATTTCATTTTTAAAACTGTTAATGGAAATTCTAGTTCTGTGCTTCTGAGAGCTTTGAAATATATTTCTCACATACTTTTATGTGAAATATACAATTTCCAGCAGTTATATATTCTAACAAACTTTTAGTGTCTCAGAGTGATGTAGTACCATAAACTTGCACATTTAGAACTTTCATTAGAAATTTTTATAATGATGTTGCATTTAAAAGTGTAAATTATAGTTAAATTTGATAGGATGCTCATACCACTTAGAAGAGCTCATAGAGCTAAATCAGAATTCTATTTGGAAATTAGATGTTTTTAAAAATTAAGGGAGCTTTAGGAAGGTAAAGTGATCTAATTTGAAATTTTTGAAGGAATAGCTTGCTGAATTAGTTGTTTTTAACATTTAACCATTTATGAATTTAACAACTGAAGGTGGTCATTGTTGTGGTTTAGCCCCAACAGATGGCTAGATAGGTACCACACAGCTGCTCTCCCCAGGTGGGATGGGGGAGGTAAGAGTGAAAACTCATAGGTTGAGGTAAAGACAGTTTACTAGGTAAAGCAAAAGCTATGTGAGCAAGAAAAGCTAAACGGGGAACTCACCACTTCCCATCGGCAGGCAGGTGTTCAGCTACTTCCAGCAAAGCAGTACTCATCACACGTAACAGTTTCTTGGGAAGACAAATACCATCACTCTGAATGTAACCCTTTTCCTCCTTCTTTACCCCATCTTTTATTGAGCATGATGTCATATGGTGTGGAATATCTCTTTGATCAGCGTGGGTCACCTGTCCTGGCTGTGTCCCCTCCCAGCTTCTTGCTCACCCCCAGCCTCCTTGCTGGTCAGGCAGCACAAGAAGCAGAAAAGTCCTTGGCTCTGTGTAAGCACTGATCTGTAGCAACTAAAAACATTGATGTGTTATGACCACTATTTTTGTCAAAAATCCAAAGCACAGCATTGTGTGAGCCTCTACGAAGAAAATTAACTCTATCCTAGCCATAACCATGACAGTCTTTACCAAGTCTTCCTGCTTAAGATCACCTTTCTGAATTTGTTGCTTTTTTATACATGAATTATTTGAATTTTTTTGAATTATTTTATAGTCATTGAAAAACAGAAAAACAAAAAGCAATCACACATAGCTTGTAAATGAATTAAATTTGGCATTGAAACAAAATTCAAGAATGTTTTACTACAAATAAGTTTGTTCTGTTTCATTTATTACAACGACAATGAAATATCAGAATTTGAAATGCTAATAGGTACAGTATCAAATTGCCTGCTGAGTTTAATCCCTCCCACTTCTGTGATCTATAATCTTCACCAGCTGTGTCTAACATGTACAAAGTTTAATTATTGTCACATTAAATATTTTTGGGGGACGTGCAGTCTAGATACTAATTCTTAACTGACTATATTTTAAAAATAAATTATATTCAATCCGCCTGGATAACATTTGTAAATGCTGTCATCAAAGAAGTTACATGTCAATACATTTACATGGTTGTTATGAAGAAACCTCTAACCCTTTTTATTTATATCTTTACTTTGATTAGACAATATTTACTTACAAAGCAGGGCTAACAATCTCGACTAATCTGTATGAACTTGCAGCATTTCAGTAAATACTCTCTTTTCACCCTGCTATATGAGCAAACACCTGAGACCACCTTTTAAATATACCCCAGTGTCCCTGGCCAAAGACTGGGAATATTAATTCATGACAAAAATATAAAGCTAAGGCATGCTGTTCAAACAGCAGAAATACAATGATTTTTACAGTCCTAGTTGTTGGAAGCTTTTTAAAGTGTTATCTGATAAATTATTTATAAACTATCACTAGATTTTCTTCCTCCTGTGACGGCTTGCAAACACAAACACTGATATTGGACGTTGATGTCATTATGCAAGTTTGGCTTTTCCAGAGACTGTTCGCATTCTTTTTTTGGCCCACAGGACCGACAGTTGTGTGGTAATGAATACAGTCAATATGTTCACAAGCTGAGAAATTGTCAGTGTAACAGAGGTCTTATCTAACAGTGAGGTTTAATAAGCAGTGGCTGTTGTAAGTAAAGTTGAAAGTAAGATAAATTCAAGCTTGCTTGTGCTTGTGGGGCCTACTGCTGAAGGCTTGGAGTTTCAACAACAGCAAAAGGAAGCGTGTCTGTAGGAAACTCTACAATTTAACAATACTTGACTTCTCATGCCCTGACTTTAACACATATCCTCTTTCAACCTTCTCATTCTCATTTGAGTTGGTTTGTCTTTCTGCTTCATATCTTTTAGCCATTATCTGTTCTGTATATTTTTTTCTGTCACTGTGCTTGCTTGGAAACATCTTTAAGCTTAATCTGCAGTACTGTCACATTAAGGAGACATCCAGTTTTATCATTTTACTATAAAAAATATAGTAAACTGAATGCACCACACAGAGATGCAATACACCTGGGAAACCTCTCTGATCTTCACCAGATACATCAACTTGCTTATGAAACATAGTCATTAACATGATTTCTGCTGTCTCTGAGTATATAAATTCTGAATCTACTGCATGTGACTAACATCTGTCTTTGGGCATTTCTGATTAACACCACATAGTACTATTTACCTTTTTAACGTGCATCACAGATATGGGTAGTATCTACAGTATTCTTGGCAGTGGAATGGATATATTTCTGCATAGCTTTTCTGTAACTCTTCTGATTCTACTTCTGGTAGTTCCATGATCTGAAATTGATCTTTGCTTGGGACTATAATCTACCTTGATTTTTAGGGTGATGATAACTCGTTTTTCATGTACCATTTTAAAATGAATTTTATAAATGAACTCCTTAAGATAAATTATTCTAATATCACGGCTGGCTGAGCTAGGGACTGTAAGTTCCTTTTTCCACTAATGCAAGCAAATACATGTGACAGTCATTTAACACCTGATAATGAAGTATTAGAATGAATAATTACTTATCAAATAAAGGCGATATTTCTTTTTTTCAGTTGTTGTTTAAAGTTTTTAGATTTGAGGGATGATTTTGCTCGGGGTAATATTTTAGGAACTTGTTTGAATGAAAAAAAAATGGGAGGAGTCAAAGACAGGACTGGGCACTGATTTTTCCAAACCTACCTTTTAGATGGGTTGCCGCTGAGCTGGTGGATTGGAAGGACCAATGAAACACAGACTTACTGGGGAGGTTCCTTACCCGCTGTTCAGAAATGCGCTTGTGGCATAGAGGGGAGCTGCATCGACTCCCAGCATTACTGCAACTGCAACGCCGACAGAAATGAATGGTGATTTTTTGTTGTTGTTTATTCACAACATTTTGTACTGGAATGTAAATAAAGAAATATAGGCCTTAGCAGATTCTGATCACCAAGACTACTATATTACCATAGTGTCACCTACTTCTTTGAGATACAGAACAATCTCTTACAAAATTATTGCTATATAATTTAAGTATTATTGTTAATACTTTCAGTCTGAATTCTGGGGAATTGGGGGAGGATTTAATTTTATACACAGATTTTCTAGTTTTGGAATACATTGCATGTTATATTTTAAGACATTGGCTTTTGTCTTTAGTACAACTTCAGTTATTTATTTTAGAATATTGAAAATAATCAAAGCCAAACTAAAAGGTTCTGGGAAAAAAAAAAATCTGTTACAAATTCTAGGGAATTTTAAGCATCATTTTTAACTACTCTTTTACGTTTAGATTTTTTAACCTTTTTTATTATTATTATTATTATTAAAATCGGACACCCTTGCTATCAGCATAACTTATACATTATGCTATCTTTTTTAAGGGAATGGAAGTTTTTCTAAGATGTAGATCTTCCACTTGTGTTTAAAATTGATCTAATGTTAAAATTCATCCATGATGCCATTAAAATAAGTAATATCAGAGATGAGTCCCTTTTATGATGTCAAATCCAAATCTGGCTTTAAACTTCAGATTATCAGTGTACCAGCTTTCTCAACACTAGGACAGTATAAAGCAGACTGGGACTTTTTAAATAGAAGATTTTCCATTGAATAAACTTTTAAGCTTTTAAACTTTTAAAGCATATTTAACATATATGTCTTATTCAATGAATAAGTTAATATGTGCACTTTAATAAATGTATCAACATCTGTTTTCTGCAAATAGAAAATGTACATAAGAAAGCACATAAGAGGAAGGTACATAAGACCATCTCACTGTGTACATGTGTATATGTATACATCTTTACATATACAATATGTATTTTCTCCTCAGCTAGATATCCACTTTTCCTTTAAAGGAACAGCTAGTGAACTTGGTTAGAAAATGATTCTCTCATCATGAGCAAAGGACTTGGCAGACACAGAAATGAAAATACAATAAAGAATTAGTCAAAGAAGAGTTAGTCAATTCTTTACAAGCTTCAAAAGTTTCTGTAGATTTGCCTGGGAAAAGAATTGACATCCACAGTAAAATTCATGGAGTCATATCAGTTGTACTCATTTTAATAAAGAGCTTAAACAAATACCAGAACACTAGGAAATTCCCTATTATTGTGCTGTACAAAAGTACAAACAATTTTTGATTCCCAACAATAAAATAAGTGTTAAGAAATTAATACATTTTGAGACAGGATTTTGAGTAGTTATTAGCATACATAATATATAATATTATATAATATAGTATATAATATATATGTAATTCTTGTTTATTTTTGTCATTCACTTATTAAATTCTCACTTACATAGGTTAATTTATAATGTTAACATACTTGTGAATAAAGTAGATAAACGATGATGTAGGTACAATTCAAGGACAAACATGTCTGCACTATAACCACTGAGTAATTTGCATATATTGATAAGTGTATTACATTAAAAATAGAATGTGTCCTGGTTTGTATTTCTGTATGTGTCCATTTTTATTTTTTTTTTAATTTTCATTTTAAGTGGTAACTTATCTCTGTAAATCCAATGTTATGGAGCCAATGTTTACACTTTGGTAGTCATGCTTAATGTTATGGTTACGTTTGAGTCCCCAGGGGCTACTGGTTTGAAACAGTTGCTTCAATGCTGATGATAGATCAGAAAAAGTAGGTAAAAGCTTTGTTGGAGATGCTTCCTGCGTACACAGGAAAGGTGTTACACATATTGTGGGTTTAAAAACATGTTTTTGATATTCTATTTCATCATGAAATCTTATTTCATAAATTGCACACAGATTTAGGTTTAAAAGTCCTTGTCTTGCTAATTAAAATATTTATAAATATCTCAAATCAAAAAGATTTTTTTAAAAATATGCTCCTAATGCAAATTCTCTCTGTAAAAGTGACACACTAGTTTTTACTCAGTTTCCCTTTATTTGGAGCAAAGTTTTACTGAAGCAAATACTTCTAGTGGTTTGGGGTTTCTTTTAGTTCTAGTTAGAAATGTGCAATATCTTACCTCATAAAAATTAACATAAATATTACATTCCAACATTTTGCATTGCTCACTTAAGAAAAAAATATTTCCTGAAATTTGTAGCTATCTGTGCACTGTGTTGCAAAACAGATGAACAGAAATTATATATGGGGGAAACTGATAATAATAGTGAAGAGGAGAGAAAAAAATCACTAATTTTATTCAGCTTGAGGAGGGAATCTCTTCCTATTCTCTCCGTTCTAGTGCACGCAGTGGGTTGCAAAGCCCAAACATAGTTTGCTTGCTGAGGTGTGTGTCTTGTGTTTAATCTCTGACTAGAGTGATTTCCAGATGGCCTCCCCTCTCTGACTTTGTACTGTTGTCTCTCAGTTAGCCTTGCTTATTAAGGGACGATTCAGATAGAAATGGATTGAATGGACAGATTGAATTTTCCAGAATGGTCCTAAGTGATTGAATATTTTCATGAGTTCATGCGAAGGAATTTTAGGGCCAGAACTGGTGTTTTCAGAAATTTAGTAGTTCAGTTCTGACACTAAATTAACAAAGATTTTAAACAAGGAATTCTGAGTAAGATTAGAAGTATTGGATGTGTGCTCAGAGCACTAGGTTGCATATTTTCTTTTCTGTAGATTACATATTTGAAGCAGATACTTCTTTTCCTGTACACTCAGCATGACTTTGTATTTTTCTATTTGACTTTTTCTTTATTTATGTCATTCAATAATGAAAAGACAGGCTATTTTAGATACAGTATGTCCTCAGCAATACAAAATTACTGATGTGGGCAAATACATTGTCTTGTGCAGCCAGATACATACCCATTTGTGTCAAAGAGTTTTCTCATGCTTATGAAGAAAGCACAAGTACAACTATAAACCTGCCCACTTTTCATGAAATTATTTTCATTCCTGTCAAATGATCACAAGATTAATACCAAGCATATGTTTATATTCACACTTACTTGTATTATGTACAGAGTTATACAGAACTTTTCAGAATTTAATTATATCTTTTTCCCCAACAATATGTCAATGATAAAGAAATGTTTATCGGAAACATGTGAGAGAGATGTGGCTTTCATTTTACCTTTCCAGGACTAATGACACTGGATTTCTTTCCTACAAGGAGCATCTGCCAGTAACAGAAATTGTGATCACAGATACTGACAGACCGAATTCTGAAGCAGCTTACAGGCTGGGGCCTTTGCTTTGCCGTGGTGACAGTAAGTAACAACTACAGAGTTTTGCTACGTAATGATGGTTTTTGACTACAGTGAGTTTTAAATATAATTTGCTAAGCAGCGTAGGATATAACTTTGTAAAAATTCTACCTAATTCTTTTAGTAATTAGAAAATAAAATCAAAGAAAAGAAAAGACTAAAATACAATGGTCCAGTTCAAACTAAGGTAGAATTGTAAAGAAATATGTTTTTGAGGAAATACATAAATAATGAAGACTGGCATAGTTAGGATAGTATTTATAGTTTTTATAGTTCTTTGCATTGAATGATATCCTGTGAGTTTCCACTTCAGTATTGTTTCATATAATTATAAATTACTATTTTTATTTGTTATGTGATGTTCCTCTTACTCTTTCTTTCTTTCTTTCTTTCTTTCTTTCTTTCTTTCTTTCTTTCTTTCTTTCTTTTTTTTTAATTTCTTTAGGTTTTATTAATAAGAGGAAATGAACACCAGTAAAGAAGTAATGATCTGTACTTTTAGGCTCACTCAGGAGACTACATAGATAAATAAATATAAATTAGCAAGTATTTATTTTTTTATGTTATCTTTGATTTCATTCCTCTGACTTGACAGTGTAATTAGGAATATTTGTTAACAGATGTGTGCTACAGCAGTGCATTCTAATTTTCTTATGAAAATTTGTAAGACGTGGAAAAGAAAAAAACAATTCAAGTCAACAACAGCAACAAAACTGCTGGGTGCTTCCTTTTCACTTCTCTGGCATCCAATTGTGAATTGATTACTTCTCCTACCTATCACAGAACTGTGAAATCAAGGGATTATTATATAGGATCATGGGATAATTCAGACTGGAAGAGATCTAAGAAGGTCTCCTGAACATATAAAAATAGAACTGACAAAAAAAATGAGGGAGTACTTTACCTATCCTCTACCTTGCTGTACTCTCATAGCGCTTTTGAGATAGCTAAGCTCTATCCTCCCCCAAGGACTCCATTCTCATTTACAAAGATAATTCAAATGTTTCATTGAAGCTAATTGTATCATTGCTTCACAGTTTCTGCTGTTTTTCTATCTCTTCTAATTACTATCAATGTTTTACCAATTTTGTATAAAATACTAGTATTAAACTTCCCATTGTGTTTGAATTACTGGTAACAGCCAGCCCATTGTTTTCTGAATAGACATTATATACTTGAGTCATAACTGTGGTGAAGTTGGCTCTGTGGCAGCTGTGACCTGGAACAGTTGAGAAACATGGTCTTAAAATTGATCCCAAGATGTTAGACTGCTGCCTTCAGCTAATGACACTTTGCACAGGATGGTAGGCTTCCTTCCACAGTGACGCCGAGGAGCCCATCAGAGAACACAGGAAAGCCAGGTGCAAAGCCACATTTTTCTCTCCCAGATTCAGCTACCTGTTCACAGATCTGACCTATCATGTAAAAGTTCTCCTGATGCTAACTTGTGATGGCTGGCAGTAGACCCAAGTGGCAAGTGTCGCAGCAATCAATTGCCAGAATATATATAAATCTCCTGACACAATGTTTTCTAGGTGTGGGATCTGAACCCTGATTAAAACTCTTCTATCAAGTCAGGAGGGATGAGGGAATGGACTTTGATTTTACTTTCAGTGGAATGTGGTTCAGGCCTCTGTTTGATTTTGCAGATGAGAGAAATTTGTAAATCTTCCCCCCACACACATACACATACACACTTTTTTTTTTTTTTTTTTTTTTTTTCCCAAAACAGAGTGTGCCTGAAGCAAAAATCATAGTTTTGCATAAGTTTTAGAATCAGATCACAGCATTACTGGGAGAATGTGTGCGTCCTTGTTCAATTATATAAGAAGTTACTGAATACTTCATTTGATTTAAAAAACAATAGAGCTTAATAAAGAAATACAGATACATCTGTAAGAATTCAACAGTAAGAACAAGGTACTTCTAGATGAACAGCATAAATGTAGATTGTGTTCTCATTAGAAAAGAATGCTATTAGAGATTTTACATAAGCTGTTTAGTAATCAAGAACAAAATGTAATAAATTATGATTAAATGTTAACTTAAAGAAAAATAAAACCAGTGAAATATCTTGCAACCTTTTTTGAGTAAAGTTTATATTGGATTTATCATGTAAGTAAGAATTCATATGAATTTCTGAACTGCGGTCAATTAAAGGAGAAGATATGTTCACAAAATTTAAATATTTATTTCCTTCCACAGGAGTTCCTAGGAGCTGTATTCTACCTTCTCTATGTTATCTGGCAAAACTTGACTGGACTGCAACAATTGCACAACTCTTTTCCTCTTTATGTGAGAAATATACATAACAAATCTCACAGTAATAATTTAGCATGAGAACGAGAATGAGAATTAGAGTATTTCAGTTGGAAGGGACCTACAGAGACCATCTAGTCCAATTGCCTGACCACTTCAGGGCTAACCAAAAGTTAAAGCATCTTATTGAGGGCATTATCCAAACACTTCTTGAACATTGACAGGCTTGGAGCATCAACTACCTTGCTAGGAAGCCTTTTCCAGTGTTTGACCACCCTCACGGTAAAGAAATTTTTCCTAATATACAGTCTGACCCTCCCATGGCACATTTTTTTGTCATTCCCACACATGCTATCATCACTTACCAAGGAAAAGAGATTGCCACCTCCCTCTCCATTTCCCCTCCTCGGTAAGTTGTAGAGAGCAACGAGCTTGCCTCTTAGCCTCCTCTTCTCCAAATTAGACAACCCAAGTTAGCCTCTCTTCATAAGACATGCCTTTCAGCCCTGTTACCAGCTTTGTTGCTTTCCTCTGGATGATTTCAAGTACCTTAATATCCTTTTAATATTTTGGAGCCCAGAACTGCATACCTATTGTGAGGCCACAATAGGTGGCCAATAGGTGAGGCCTCACCAATGCTACATATAGCAGGAGAATCACCTCTTTTGACCATCTGGCTATTCTGTGTTTAATGCACCCCAAAACACCATTTGCCCAGGGCACAATGCTGGCTCATGTTGAGCTTAATGTCGACCAGCACCCCCAGATTCCTTTCTGCTCTCCTAACCACATATCTCCTGATCTGTCCTTCTGACTGGCATTATTCTGTCCAATGTGAAGAACGCAGCATTTACCTTTGCTGAATTTCATGCCATTGATGATTTTGAAATGCTCCAATCTATCTAGATCCCTCTGCAAGGCCTCTTGTCCCTCCAGAGACTCAACAGCACATCCCAGTTTAGTATCATCACCAAACTTGCTAAGGATGCCTTCAACTCCTGCATCCAGATCTTTCAGACAGTTCACCATCCAGTGTAGCATGTACTTGTTCATTTTACAGTTGGACAATTTGTCCAGAAGGATATTGTGTGGGATGGTATCGAGCACCTTACTAAAATTCAGAAAGATTACATCCACCATCTTCCCCTTATCCACCAAGCAGGTGATGTTATCCTAGAATGAAATCAAAGGCTTTCCCTTCATGAACCCCGTTGACTATGCCTGATCATAGCCTTTTGTTCTTTAAATTCCTTTCAGGAACACCCATAACTTTTCCAGGTACTGGAATTTATACAAACTATTGAAGGTATAGTACTTCAAAATTGCTATGTCTGTTTCCCAGAAGGATACATCAGGCCCTATCTGGACAGTCTAGCTGAAATTCCAGACATTTAATTTCCCATTAATTGAGTTTTGGTTGTTGGAACAGACAACCTCTGTTGTGGTTTAACCCAACAGGCAGCTAAACAGCACACAGCCATTCGCTCACTCCCCACCCCAGTGGGATGGGGGAGAGAATCAGAAAAAAAAAGGTAAATCTTGTGGGTTGAGATAAAGACAGTTTAATAAGACAGGAAAGGAAGAAAATAATAATAATAATAATAATAATAATAATAATAATAATAATAATAATAATAAATATATATTATAAATAAAATAAAATAATAATTATTAATATTATTAATATTATTATTAGAGTATAGAATAAGAATAAGAATAAGAATAAAAGAATAAGAATAAGGATAAAAACATAAGAAAATGATATACAAAGTAAGTGATGAACGATGCAATTGCTTACCACCACCTGACCAGTGCCCAGCCAGACTCCAATCAGTAGCAAACCCCTCCCCATCCAATCCCCTAGTTTTATTGTTCAGCATGACTTCATAAGGTACGGAATATCCTTTTGGACAGTTGGGTCAGCTCTCCTGGTTCTGTCCCCTCCCAGCTTCTTGTGTACTCCCAACCTCCTCGCTGGCAGGACAGCACAAGAAGCTGGAAAGTCCTTGGCTTAGTGCAAGCACTGCTCAACAACAACTAAAACATCAGTGTATTATCAACATTATTCTCATCCTAAATCCAAAGCACAGTACCATACCAGTATGGGAAGAAAATTAACTCTATCCGCACCAAAACCAGGCCAACTTCTCATGCTGAATAATTCTGTGCCTTCAGGACAACACTTTTATTTTTGTTTGTTTTACCAACTAACCAGGAGGCCTCTGTGGAACTCAGGTGCTCTGAACATTGAAAGCCCTTTGTTTTCAATGGGCACTTTCCTTTGCTTAATTGGTTACAAAAATTATACTGGCAATATTAGACAACATTGTATCTATCGCTTAATCTTTCATTTTGACAACCAGGAGCATTTTGGAATTCAGCATCCTTCGACACAGAAGCGTCTTACCTACATTTCCCCACCTTCCATGGAGAACTCAGCGCAGACGTATCATTTTTCTTTAAAACTACTGCTTCCTCAGGAGTGTTTTTAGAAAATTTGGGAATTCAAGATTTCATAAGGATAGAGTTATACTGTAAGTAGCACCACTGAAGTTATTATTATCATTATCATCATTATCATTATCATTATCATTATCATTATCATTATCATTATCATTATCAATCATTATCTTTATCGTCATTATCTTTATCATCATTATTAACTATTATTATTATTGTCTTAGCTTTCAATTGGATTATATTAGAGTTAACTAATAACATATTTTAAAATATGTTCTCTATTTTTGTTACAGTTACTACCACTGTAGTTTTATCATTCTCCTCCAAATCCCAGAACTGGAATTAGATTTAATTATTACAAATATATATTCAAAGATAATTTTTGCCCCAGCGTGTTCTTAATCTAAGGACACAACAATCAGTCTGTTAATGTTCAAAAAATTCCTTCTTCCCTCACCTGCTACATCCCCCAAGGCCAGGCAGTACATGTCGCTGTTGAGAGATTCATTTGGAGTCACAATGTGTGAGTCAGACCTTCTATAGCATAGTACCCTAACTTAGTCACATCTTCACCTAAATTCAACATCATCGATCTTTTTATTATTAATATTTCCTTTGTACATACCCAAATTCTTAGACTTGAACACACAGATAACTTTTTGTTCTACAAGAGAAAATTAAATTGTATTGTTGAATTCAATCACATGACTAATTTAGAACAAAAGTTTTATCTTGGTTGGCTCGATATCTTAGTCAAGCCAATTGTTCAATATTAAAAGGTAGAATATTTAAAAGGACCAATTATTATTTCCAAATCTTTTGGAATCATTTGAAATGACAGATCATTTAAAAAGTCTTATGCTTGACAGGTGTTTCTGAGAGTTCCTTACAAGACCTTTTATCTTGACATTGGACAGTTCTTCATTGGACAGATCCAAAGTGTTATCACCCTTAATTATTTCCAGTGAAAGGTATAGATATATAAATAGATACCTAATATATCATACAAAATATTACTTTAAAAACATTACAGCATCTTTATTAAAAAGTGACATATTTTGCTTTCTTCTTTTTTTGCCAATGTTAATGTTTTAGATTATTGAAACAAACAGAATACCTACTGTGTTGTTCTGTTGAGAGTTTAATTACAGAATATTCTATATTGTGCTTACTCAATTTGTGTTTTATTGTCCCAAACTGTATTCAAAAGATACCTTGTTTTCAATAGTGTTTTTGCCATGTTTATCAGGAGTTTGGACTGCTTTCTGTTAAAGTTCTGCAAAGTGAAAACACAGTATTAGTAGTAATACTAATAAATAATGTTAAAAGTAATAAATAGTAATAAAATAACATAATAAACTCAGTGTGATACAGTACAGAAAATGTGCTAGGTGACCACTTCAATGGAGATTCTCTGAAGCAATGATAATATTCTTGCATGATAAATTATTTTCCTATCTCAAAAGGAAAAGTTAAATTATGGAAACATTAAAGGAATGCTTTTGAAAACTAAATTTATCCAGGCAGTTGGCAGGAGACCATAACTCTTTCTTCGTGATAATATTATGCAGACAAACTCATGTCACTGGTCCTGTTCATTCATATGCATCCTTCAGTTGCACAGACTACTGTATACTTGTGGTTTCTATATGACTTGTGGCAAGGCATAAGAGCAAGTGAAAGGCTGAATTTGTCTATTATTACAGTACTTTTTTCTAAGTTTATTGCATTGTTGCATGGCATGTAGAGATATTTTGTCACTTCCAGAAAATGTCATGATTTGTTGAACAGATATACTTTTTTGCTGGGTAGGATTATTTGCTCTGAAGCCAGAATAGTGTATTTGTACTGAGGGTAATATTGGACAGTAATGCATAATACAGGCTTTTATCACAAGTACCTTAATAATAATAAAAAAAAAAAAAAAAAAAAGCAAGCAAATAAATTAATCATCTTGAACATATCATATTGTATAGGATCATTTACAATAAGTTTGAATGTAAATCACCAACCTACACTTGATATGCTATTAATAGTTCCACATAAATCAATGTCTTTGATTCATGTAATAATAAATAACAATAATGAAAATGTCAACTTCTGTGTTTTAGATGAAGACATGTTAGAAATGATTTAAAACTCATTATATGATTAATGTTTGGCATTCCGTACTTGCTAACACAATGATTTTTCTCAAAATTCTATTGATTGTTCTCAAACTTTATATCCAGTACTTTTATTTATGACATAATGTTCTTTAGACATTTAAGGCTAACTTAACAAAGCAAAAGTGTCAGGTCAAGAATCTTAATAGGAAATGTGAAGTTTAAAGCTGTTTGGTTTTATGAACAGCTATAAACTCTGCAGTATATACATGATATTCTACTAAGCTATTGCAAAAAAAAAAAAAAAAAAAGTAATTATTTATCCTAACTGTATTTTAAACACAGAAGAACTGAATTATCTTGAAGAAGATATGATTATTATTTTTTAATATTTATTATTTATTTATTATTTAAAAAATAATAACAACAACAACAAACAAACCTCAAGTCTTTGAGGTTTTTTGTCGGAGTTCCTGTAATGTTCTGCAGAGCTGGTGGTTGAAAGCAACAAGGCTAATTCAACTCTGAGAGTCTTCATAGTACGCTGTATTAAATAATTATATGACTGCAGGTTATATCTTCTAGCCAGAAGTCTAAGTAACTATTTTATACTATCTGACTGCACACTGAAGGATTATTTCCTATCTAAAAACAATAAGATAAACAGAAATTTAAAGTAGGACTGGGTACTTATTATTTGTATTGATTATTTGTATTGATTATCAATATATCAATTTAGAGGGTGTTCTGCAGCTCTGTTGGAAATAGTTCTGAAGAGTTCTATATGAAGCTGCTATCGGCACCCTTCAGCCCAAATTTACAACTTATTGTCCAGGATGAGTGCAATCTAACTGTTTTCTGTATGGAAAGTGCTCAGTTATTGTATTCTGTATACATATTACTTGGCAAACACTTTCTGCTTCTGCACGTGATGCTCAGCCTTGGTACTCTAAATGGTTCTTGTTGGCTATGCTTTCTATTAGTCATTTTAGCCACAGCTAGCCACAGATCACTCTCCATGATCACCATCAACTGCATCTTCCACTCCACTTTGCCAATCTGTACCTGTGCTCTGCCTATGTTTGAACTCATTAGAGCTTCAAGAGTCCATGCAATATTTGGAACATTTTTGTCTAACACTAAGGTAGATAGGGACCACGAAGTATTTTTTCACTAGAAGAGCTATGCTCTGGGACAGAGCTTCCCCATGCTACTGAGAAAATGACCAAACTACTCTTTGCCCCTGTCCTCATCACAAGAGGACAAATTTCAGAACTCAGTCAGCATCTCTCCACATCCCGTGGCACACTTTCCATAGGTAGTTTTACCACTGTGGCAAATTTCTTCTAAATTTGCAGTGCTGTTGGTTTTATCAGAGTTGCTTAAAATATTATAAAATATAAACGGATCATATTTATCTCTTTTTCTGAAGTATTCTGGTCAGACTTCAGACAGTCCACCAGATGCCAGTAGGGTCATCATAGCTCTTTGTCCAGATGTCCAAAATGTCCATCTTTGGAACTTCTGAGACTGATTCCCTTTTTCAAGATTACATTACTTTTTAGTGATAGTAACATAATTCATTATTTTATTGCTTATTTCAAAAGCTTTACTATGTGTTTTCTTACCTTTAAGATCTAAACAGTCACATTATTTATCAGATCTGTCATTCTGATATGCTATTTAATAGGCACATTCAGTGAGTTCAAAGCAGAATTTGTGTTTTCAGGCTTCACTCCAACAGTACCCAGAGGATCACAAAGACCTCCCTACAGAAGGTAACATTCAGCAGAAATTCTCTTTACCCGATCACATGGAGTTTCTGTTGCTTTTGTTCTCGTAATGTGAATTTTTTTTCTTTTTTTTACCTTTTACTCCTCAGTACAGGGAGACTGAGCTCTCAACTTTGTCCAAATGAAACAAATTTATCCAAAAATTCATTTTAATGATGAAGTGATTTTAGGCAACCATTATTTCTTATTATTGTATCGAGCACTGTTGATTTTTAAGCAGAAGAGATCATTTATTACAAAAAGAATCCTGTTTAAAAATCCACTCCACGTTATGTCTTATTTTATTTGGAAAATCAAATATTTTGTTTATTTGTCATTTTATTTTTCTCTCTCAGATTCAATTGTTATAGAAAAATATTTTATAATAACCAAATTTGGGGCATATGGGATTACAAGCATATGGCATTACTCAGTCTAAAGGTTGGCCAAAGTGGATCTAAAAGTTCTAAAAGGTCTAATGTATCTTTTAAAATTGAAAAGAAAATACAAATGTGATATTATTATTATTATTATTTATTATTATTATTATTATGTAAATTCATCTTTGATAACATTGTTTGAAGGTTTTTCATTTCCCCTGACCACTTCTAAACATCTTGCTTTTCTGTCAGAGTCTGGTGACATAAATTGGAACTTTTCTGGTGCGTTCATGGACAATTCTTAGTCCTCTAGTCTTTTATTCAAATCCTTAATAATTTAAAATGTTGGTAATCCCATGTTTAGGGATGACCTTTTTTCATATGTGAATATCCTTGAGTATGTAAACAGTTTATAATTTTCAGATCTTTGATTTCTGGCATATTTCCCATCTTATTTTGAAAAGTAAAGATGCAGCTATGATTTTCTAGGCAAAATATAAATCTATGTAATGTGAAAGTTGCTTAGGGAATGACTCAGTTTACTTCCACAAATATATTGTCAAACAATAAGATTCCTTACTAGCCTGCCTGTGAATATGTTTACAGTAAAAAATTATATAAAAAAGTAGATAGATATGTGGCCAGTTCATTCCTAACATCTAGAAAGAGATGGACCTGTTACAGCTGGTGCAGAGGAGGGCCATGAAAATGATCAGAGGGCTGGAACACCTCTCCTGTGAAGAAAAATTGAGAGACTTGGGGTTGTTGAGAATGGAGAAGAGAAAGTTCTGGGGAGACTTTCTTGAGACCTCTCAATATATAAACGGGGCTTATAAGAAAGGTACTTACCAAAGCCTGTAGTGACAGGGCAAGGAGCAATGGTTTTAAACTGAAAGGGGTAGATTTAGATTGGATATCAGGATTAATTTTTTCACTATAAGAGTGGTGAGACAACAGAACAGGTTGCCCAGAGAAGTTGTGGATGCCTCAACATTGGAAGTGCTCACAGTTGGGTAGGACAGGGCTTTGAGCACCCTGACCTAGTGAAAGATGTCCCTGCCCAGGACAGGGGAGGTGGACTAGATGGTCTTTAAAGTTCCCTTCCAAACCAAACCATTCTATGGTTTTAGTATTCTAACTGTCTTCTACCTAAGGCCAGCATATGTTTCATTCAGCAACATCACTGCAGAATAGTGAAAACTCTTGACAGTGATCAGTTTGACTTGTTTGTTTGTTTGTTAAGTTTTGAATTTTGATGTTCTAACAACCTCTATGGACATTTTAGACAGAGAAGTTTGAAAATCTTACAAAAAAGAAATCAAAACATGGTACATACATTGAAATTAGTTTGTTCTTTTCAAAAAGTTGTTACTGATTTTGAAAATAATTTACATCTGTGTTAATAGACAGATATTTCCTATTACCCAGTGTTGCTTTCTAGAGTAAGATTTGTCCTCCAAAATTTGTATGGATTGTGTGAAGAAATAAGAAAAACAAAGAGAAGATGGAACATGTTGTTTAGATTGTAGTGGTAGTAGTTTAAATTTAGCTAACAATGGTAATCAATTAACATGTAAATAGGAATTATTATTATTATTATTTTAAAATCCAAACTGAAAAATAACAAAGCTGGCACAGTTCACTGTTTCTTGACTACTATACTCTCTAGGGGGATGCAAGCAGTTTGACTTCCACTTTGTTGACAAATCATTGTTCTCAGTGTCAGTGAATGTGAAGAAAGTGGTTTGGTGATAGGCCTCTTGAAGTTTCTTTTCCTCCCAAAGAAATAATCTTATCCTGTGATAGCCAGAGGAAATAGTAGACAAGATCTCAAAACAACTTGTTATGTTGTTTAATGGCTGTGTGACCCAAATAGTTATGAAATAATTGAAACCTTCATTTAAATATTGATGTCCTCTTTCTAGCCCCATCTGAAGTGATTTTTTCATTCGATGTTGGAAATGGACCTAGTGAAGTTACAGTGCAGTCACTCACTTCCTTAAATGACAACCAGTGGCATTATGTGAAGGCTGAACGAAACATCAAAGAGGCATCCTTACAAGTAGATCAGCTTCCTCAAAAGTCTTATGCTGCTCCACCTGATGGGCATATTCGCTTGCAACTCAACAGCCAGCTTTTTGTAGGTAGGCACTCATTTAACTCATTTAGAATATTTCTTAATTATCATAATGAAAATGTGAAAGGAAAAAAAACAAGGACAAAAAAAAAAAAAGATAACAAACAGGTCTTTTGAAAATAGTTTGTATGATGAAATGAGAGTCTTGGTGTAAAATCCATGGAGATGTAGCTCTATTTTAAAATTAGAAATTCAGTGCTTCATCCTGTAGTGATTACTTGATAAGCTTTCAACTAAACTTTTTATGAGGTTTGTTTGAAGAACAACTAAAGGATCTACTCTTCTGCCCTTTTCTAATACATTTAATGGAATATTCAGACTGTGTTTACTTAGTATGGTAAATGAAATAAAGAGATTATTCTTTGATCTCAAACAACCAGGAAAAATCCAGATATGTGGCTGGTTCTGTATAAACCATGAAAGCTTCAAAGAAGGAAGTTTACCTTAATATTTCTGGCTTTGTACTTCAGTGAATTTGGCATTAATTTATTTAGATAAACTACAGGAAAAGCAAAAATAAAATAACAAAAATTAATTCGTGTTTATTAAGCTCATATAGCATTATGTAGAGCTATGTATTATGTACATGGTATTGTTCTTACTGTAGTAGTATATTTTTTATTTATATTTTTCTGGTGTACTTTTATAGTATACACTCTAAAAGCATGTAAAGTCCGCCCTACCTTTACAAAGTTCTTTACCTAGATCTGCTGTAAGACACATATTAAATGAAGTTATTTTTCATTTGCTGCATATTAGGGAGGAGAGAAGTTAAGAGGTGTTATGAAATTGTTATGAAATAAGTATTATGAAATTGTAACTAATGAAATTGAATCCTTAGGAAAAAAAAAAATATACATAAATTGAGAGGTAACCCCTGTATACTGGATTCAGAATTCAGACCTACACTTCAAAAAACATGAAGGGAAAAAGATGGAGACTAAACCAAACACTGAAGAATTTTATATTTTGGTTAAAAGTATGGAAGAATATTGTATAACAAAGAAGATATCCAAGATGATAGCTATAGTGAAGTTAGTAAAAATCTTAAATCTAATTTATATTCATGGTAATGGACTAGAACACAATGAAAAGATTAGGAGATTTCTGTTTAATATACTACATTTTACTAAATGATACTGCTCTACCATCACTTGTCTTACCATGCAACTACTATTACATGAACAGCTGAAAATAGATCAGTTTCAATTAATGAGGTCTGATCTGTGAAGCAAAACTATGAAATTCTATAGGTGTTTATGGCAATATCAAGTCTAAACAGTTTTCTAATAATAATGACTGTGAGTTGATCTCTAGTTTTTCTAATCCTTCTCCCAAATGGTCTAAAACTGTACTAACCTGTTTTGAAAGTAGCACTTCCCAGAAAATTTTATGAATTAATTGGCCACTGAATAGTGTCAAAGACATAAACTTCATCAAATAGTTTACAATTCTAGCAACTTTCTATACATCCATCTCATATATGGAGGTGACAATTTAAAATTTTGTTCTGACATCTGTAATCCAGCTGTTTAGATTGTTTTCTTCAGATACTTTTCAGATGAATAATTTGCTTAAGAATAGTAATTCTATTCTGTTGTTTTGCTTCAGTTTTTTTTTTTTTTTTTTTTTTTTTTTTTT
>VXAA01005899.1:15564-28574 GCA_013399115.1 Anseranas semipalmata | reverse complement strand
TTTTTTTTTTTTTAACTGTAAGAGGAAATTGAGATCATGGGAAGTGAACCCTTCTTTTCATCCATTTTAATGGAGTTCTTTGCTGATGGTGTTATACTAGTAGGTGATTAACCATTGTCAAGTTTGAATTTTAAGAGTTATTTAGAATAATTTTAATTAGTAATTTTAAGAGTTATTTAGTTATTTAGAGTAATTTAGAAATTTAGCGTTTTCAAATCATTCTAATTTGTTAAAAGTTGCTTTCTTCCTCCAAAGGAAAAAGTACTGGAAAGTACTTGGTGGCTTAACTCCATTACTCCAGGTTCCTCTAAATTCATAAGCACAACATCTACCCAGCCACTACTGCCACTAAAAGAATAAAGGCAAGTGTGAAGTCCTTCCGTATCCATAACAGATGGAACTAATGCCACTGAGTGAAGAATGATGTCTTCCTGCTCACCAGCAAACAAAAGAAGAGACTAAGGGTCACACTCTGTGTTTATTATTCTTCAGGGGACTAGTGAGTCCTGTTGCTGAAGGTGTAGGATGATCTACAATAATTTTGATCACCTTCTTTCAAAAATACTGAACAATATTACAGTAATTTCCAGATTTTTTTCTGAAGGTAGTGGGTGAAAACAGTATAGCCTAGGAGTTGTTTTTAGTAGCATGCTGCTGTGAGATGTTATGGAGACACAGAGTGCCTCTATGAATGATTCATCCATGAGAAGATCATAACTCAGTTTGTTTGTATTCTCCTTTTATTTCTCTTACCCGACCACTCTTTTCCCACACACTTTTCAGGTTTGGCCAAGTTTAGTCAATACATTAGGATTTAAACACCTGCAGCCATTTCTCTGTAGGAGCAGTATACACAGGAGAGAGAATATATGGACTTCAGTACATTAATAAGCAGGAAAAAAAAAAAAAAAAAAANAAAAAAAAAAAAAAGCAGAAGCCATGTTCAAAAACAGACAAAAAGAAGCACTTCTTCATACAACATATATTTAAGACACATGCCTAAGTGTGTTTTTGATCTAACCCAGGATGAGTTTTATTATTCTTTACAGTTCTAAATACTAATTCCATTAATATTTATTTTTCCACTTTATCACAATAATGAAGAATATACTTTTTTTTTTTTTTCCTGTGGCAGAACTTTACTGTTGTTTTGCATCATATTTAAAAACTGAATTGCTTTTTGTTTCAGAGATCTCTGCCTATTTTGGGACTGGAACTTCTGTGACATATAATTTTCAAGAATACTACACCTTCGCTAAAAATTCCAGTTCTCATGCTTCTTCTTTCTATGCTGACATGACACTGAGCAGGGAAACAATTACATTTGCCTTCCGAACTACACGCACACCAAGCTTACTGCTTTATGTCAGCTCCTTCTACAAGGAATATCTCTCAGTTATTCTAACTAGAAATGGTGAGTGTTCAGATAGGCTGTCTGGAAACACTAATGAACCTCATAGCTGTCAACTCAGATTCATCCCGATTCCCAGGCCTGAATCACAAACTAAACATTTCTTGTTGTTGCTTTAAATGATATATTTATTTTTCAGCTGTAATATGCAATGCTTTCCGCCTCAAAAACATTTCTCCTACTGTAATTTGAACTTCTACTGCTTTTTGTAACTTGTTGGCAAAAATATATATTTCTGGAAACCCTTTGGAAATGCATTAAAATATTTCCTTCTTGTTTTCTTTTTCTTTTTTTTTTTTTTCTTTTTTAAAGACTTGAAATGAAACTCAAAATTTATCTGTTGAAAATCCACATCATGTAATAGATGACAATTTACCTTTTTCCATTTAAACTTAGCATGAAATCTTAGTTGGATCTTTGTTTTGCATGTTTTTCATCTTGACTTCTAATTTCTTAATGCTTATTTTCCTTGTTTTAATTCTAGATCAAATTTTTTTTTTCTTTAATAAAAAAAATTATATAGAAACAAACAAACAATCAATTAAACAAACAAACAAAAAACACAACAACACAGGCTGAGTCGAATCTTTGGGAGTATCAAAGGCTGTTTGCAGTCACACTGGCCCTGTGCTCAAGGAGGCTGCAGCTTTTCCAGATACATTGGATGTAGAATAACTGTAATGTCCTCATCATGTGAGGTGGAACATGTTCTGCTCATGACTGGCTTGGATTTGGGCAGGGCCTTTCTTTTCAAAGGAATACTGTAAAGTTATAGTACATCTACATCTGATAGGGAATCTCTGACAAGAAAGCCATGGTGTTAAAAAGCCTCTGTGTGATATGTGTAGAGACAGTATACTAAGAGTTAACAACAAGAAATGGAAAGTGAGATAGAAATGATTAACTGCATCCTTCTTGACTGTTGACTGGTCAGAGATTTAAAGGTCTGGACAGTGTAAACATTATTCAAGCACAGTACTGGTAAGGTAGTGAGTTTTATTTGATAAGTCACATTGATATAAGCTACCAGACCAAGCCTTTCTGAGCTGCACTATAAAAATTGCGGCACAACCTTTAACTCATTATGACAGAATCACAGATTATCCAGATTTGTCACAGTTTATGTCTATCTTTGCTACTACATCCTACTTCCAATATTGCTATTACCTTTTCTGTTACTTTCTTTCATTTCTCACTTAAATCAATTTCTCTTAGTTGAGTTCATTCCTTATATAAATTAAACATTTGTTTTGCTCTTCAAATTCATGGTGAAGCAGGAGGCATCATATATGATCTACTCAGCCTGCTGTGTACCTAGTGTACTATACATTTACTCTGTCTATATCTGCAGGAAGTTTACAGATTAGGTACAAGCTGGACAGCCATCAAGATCCTGATGTCTTCAGCATCAATTTCAAAAGCATGGCTGATGGACAACTGCAGCATGTGAAGATTGACAGAGAGGAGGAAATGGTCCTTGTGGAGGTAATTCAGTTAAACAAAAAAAAAACAAAAACAAAAACAAAAAAAGGTGGGGGTGGGGAGGTTATCATCAGAGAATACAAAATCCAAAGCAAAACGAAATAAATATTTAAAACAATTACCCCCAAATAAACTGTGTTTTAATATCTCAGGTAAATAAGGCAAAGCTTAGTAGACTCATGCTGAGCAGTGGGGGCCTGGGTTAGGAAATCTCTTTGGCCTTATTCTTGTCTATTTTCTTCTCGTCATTTTATATGAACTGTTTTATGGTTAAATTTTCATAAGTAGATGACTGCTGTCATTAATTTGGAATCTTGCATTTTGATATTTGTTTTGAATTAATCAAACAACAGTACAAACATTTTAACATGTAGATAATAATTCAAGCATATTTGTCTAATTCTCACAGGTTCTTTTTACATCAGGGGAATAAAATTATTAAGGAAAATATTTTTGCTATTTTTGTGGATATTAGATGTTAAAGTAGAAATATTTAATTTGTTAATTAATTGTTAGATTCTTTAGAACTGTTAGAACATTAGAAAAAAAAAAGAAAAACTCTTAATTTAAAAAAATAAAAGTTATAAATCCTAGATGTTACAAGTTAATAGTCTGGGGCTAGAGCTGAGTTTGCTTAATTATGCATTGGTACAAGGCTTGAAGGCAAGTTGTTCTAGAGGTACAGTGGGATGCAGAGCATTTACAGTATAATACTAGATCTTTAATTATTAACTAAACGTTGAGTGACTTTTTTAATTAAAAGAACCTTTTTCATTGTTTTGGATGTTTGCCAGTTTTATTTATCCTAATAATGACTAAGAAGGAATTACCCAAATCAATTAGATAAATAATGATTTATTAAGTGGGATGCTTAAATAGTATCACAACTATAATCAGTAAGCTGATCATTAATTTTTTAGTTTTTATGATATAATTAACAAAGGTTTCCCTCAGCTCTTTTTAATTTTAACTTTCATCTTATATGTTTTCTTGCAAACTTTAACAAATGTCACTTCCATCATCCCACTTTGTTTTTCAATGCACCATTTTGCAGGTTAACCAGAATGAAAGAATGAAATTTATTCTGTCTTCAGGCACAGAATTCAATGCAATCAAGTCTCTCATACTTGGCAAAATTTTAGGTAAGTGGAACACCACCTAGTTTTCTAAAACATAGATCAAAATGACACCATGGCACACGATAAAACTAATCTCATTGAAAGACATTTGTTGTCTTGGATTTAATTAGACACTGAGTCACAGTCAAGGTAGAAACTTCTGTCCTGTTGAAATGCAAATATAATAATGTGTAAGTCCTTCCTGAAAAAATGAACAAGTGGATCCCATTAAAAGTAATTTCACACTTAATCTCTTTTATTTTTCAATCAAGCATTATGAAACATTTTGAAATGATATTTAGTTTATGTATCTTAAATATTTATAATTTGGTATGGCATAAAGTTACCATTACCATCAGTAATTCTTTTTTTTTTTTTTTTCATAAAAGCAATTTTGAACAGAAACTATTAAACTTTATTCCAAAACAACTAGGAAATGAACTACCTCCCTTGATGTCACTTGAACATTTAACCAGTAAACTGCCTGCAAAACAGTGATGGTTTCTCATTCCTTTAAAGTCTTTCTCAATAAGTGTTAACAAAGGCTTTTTATAGAAATAAATTCAGAAAACTGTGATATGTGACATAGAAGAAATTGAGTTTTCATTTCGGCTTAGTATAGATGATATATTACTTTATCTTGCTCCCTGAGCCTTATGGGAACTATTTACATGTTTCATGTAATACCTTTCATAAAACAGAAGTTCTAAGAAGTGTTTCTGCACATTCAGAAACATGTGGTTTTATGTGGTTTAGTTTAGAGGAATTTTATTACTATACCTCAGATGCCCCTCCAGGATCCGCACATTTACCACTTTTTATATGGTACCTTTGGGAATAGCATGGTAAATAGCTTTGGTATATTACTGTTTCTGCCTTTATAACAGAAACACTTGCCTGACTACAAATGTAGGAAACATTGCTATGTATTTCCATAGAATCTCCTACTGACAAGCAAAGAATTATCTAAAAATGTCCATCATGCTATTGGTTGGAGACAGTAAGACTCAGTCTATCTCTGACCTCTCTCCACATTCAAATAATGTAAATCCAAAACAAAAGGTGTATGAAAGCAGTTTTCTGCTTTATTCTGAGTAGTAATGACAGTTTAACCCTCTCTCATACATACGCGCATGCATGCACACACCCAGATATCAGTTACAAATATAGCCTCTCTTACATGTAATCTTGGCTAGAAAAAAAGGATTTCATTAAACATTCAGTTCAGATTCAAAACACAGAAGCAAAAATAAAATGATTTCTAACCTATTCTTGTTTAGGAGATTAGATACACGGAGATTAACTGAGAGAGGTTTGAACATGAGATGTTACGTGTAAGTAACTTAATTGGCTGATACAGAAGACAATAGTGTTTCTCATTCTGAGTGTTACCCAGAAGAACTGGAAGAAATATTTTAAGTATATAGTAAAATGTATACAATGATAATTGTTTTCATATTTCCAGTAACTAAATGCTAACTTAAAACATATTAAATAATGAAATTTAAAGATCACATTTATAGGTTTTTTTTTTTTTTTTTTTAAAATAACTTNTTTTTTTTTTTAAATCACCTTATTGATTAGCTGTGATTGTCTGGAATAGTCACAGTGTATTGATCTGTTTTCTGAATGGAAAAGTAGTTAAAGGACCTCTAACATGAGCAGAAATGTATAGTACTTTTGAAATACAGATGTTCTTTATACAACACACAGTCCAGTAAAGAACTGGTATGTAGATATAAACAGAGAACGGAAAGGAAAATGATCCATTTAAGCATATCTTTAAAGATGTATTAACTGAAACATAAACTACTAGATAAAAAATGTTTAAAATCTTTCAAGTACCAACTTATCAATGATAAAACTGAATCAGGAATTGATAATATCTTGAAATATGGTAGTCTATTGCAATCACTCTCATATGAGGGTAATACCACTGTGACCAGTACAGAAGTAAAGGATTTGTCTTCTTTGTTTTCAAACTCCATATAAAAGTTTGTATCACTTTACTTTAACATTTATTCCACAGAATCATCAAATGATTTAGGTTTAGGTCATCTTGTCCACCATCCTTTCTCAAGCAGGGCCAGCTAGAACCAGTAGCCCAGGACCAAGTCCCGACAGCTTTTGAATACCTCTGAGGAGTCCACAGCCTCTCTGGGCAACCTGTGCTGGTGCTGTCACCCACACAGTAAAGAACTGGTTTCTGATGTTCAGGCAGAACCTCCGGTGTTTCATTTTGTGCCCATTGCCTCTTGACCTGCCACTGGGCACCAATGAAAAGGAGCCTGGCCCCATCTTCTTTGCACCTTCCCTATCTGATTATTGATTCCCATTGATAAGACCCATGCTCCATAGTTTTCTCCAGGCTGTCAAAGTCCCTCTGGATTACAGCACAAAACTTCAATGTATCTCCCACTTTTGTGTCATCTGCAAACTTGCTGAGGGTATTCTGTCCCACCATCCAAATAATTTATGGAGATCTTAAAAAGGAGTGGACCAAGTACTGACCACTGGGTAAGCCACTAGTTACTGGCCTCCAACTCAGCTTAGCGCCACTGATCACCACCACCTGGGCCTGGTGCCAGTTTTTAAACCACCTCCTTGTCTGCCTATCCAGCTTATACATCAACAGCATGTCTATGAGGATCTTACAGGAGACAGTGTCAAAGCCCTCACTGAGTCCAGGAGGACAATATCCACTTCTCTCCCCTCATTCATCAGGTTGGTTATTTCATCATCACAGAGGCTTATCAAGTTGGTCAAGCATGACTTCCCCTTGGTAAATCCATGCTGACTACTCCTGACAATTTTCTCGTCCTTCATGTGCCTGGAAATGCTTTCCAGGATTAGCTGCTCAATATTTGTTGCAATGTAATGAAATGTACATTTTTAGAAAAATAGCAATCTCTTTTGATGAATATTTCAAATTAAGGACCAATGTAGTCTGTTCCAAAGAAACCACATGTAAAAAACAAACAAACAAACAAAAAAACATAATGAGTGTTTGTTGTAGGGAAGAGATCTAAACAAAGTAAAGAGCACTGAAATATGAAATCATGTTTTTCTTGTACTTTGAAATGTTGTTTAGGAAAATCCCACAAATTTTAGTGTAAGCCAGAAAGGTATGTTTTTTTTAAGAATTATCTTCAGTTTGAGAAGCAGTTTTCTGAACACTTCTACGATTATACATATCTCAAGTTTTTGTTAAAAACAAATCTAAGAGTTAGCTACTGAACTGATTTTGAAATCCCAGCATAAATAAATAAATAAATAAAATAAGTGATCTTTCTCACTTACCAGAATCTAAGAATTGCGATTTAAAGACTTCTGAATATATCTTATGTAACATTATGACAAAATAGAGAGAGAGTGTGTGTGACGGTTAAGTTGTGAGGGAAAAAAGAGGCACACTTGGCCATGGAGTTCAGAGGATAGAAACCAAAGGGCTTCTCTGTTTTGTTTTTTTTTCTTGTTTGTTTTGTTTTGTTTTGTTTCTTTGATTGTTTGTTTACTTTCTAATATGATACTCTATCTTGAAGCACCCCAAACTGTAGGAAAGCTGTAGAAATGTCTATTCTTACAGTAACCTGCTGCTGAAGTTATTTACTTCCACTGAGTAAAGCCCCAGTTACCCAGGATGAAGCTTCCTAGCCACAGGAGGGTGGATTGCTGTAGGGGATGATATTCTTCAAGAACAGTTGTTAATCTTTCCATGCCAACAGAGATAAGGATATGCTTTCAGCAAGCTTTGCTTAGATCTGATTTATACATAAAGTTTCACCAGTTTAAAAGAATATGTGATTTTAAACCAATTCATGTAAAGCATATAATGCACCTCAAACAATGTAAAAATTGGTCATTGCAGGGATAAATAAATATATTTTTCTCAGTGCAAGTGAACTTCCACTGCAGTGAAGGAAATGCTAAATAACAGTTTCTTTAAAAATTCTTATTTCTTTCTGCAGCTTTTTGTTAAAATTTGGGATTTCAAATAATAATAAAGAGTAAATAATACATATAATTTAATGTACATATAATTGTAGTCTAGAAAATTTATATGAAACATTTCAAAATCTCTTTTTTCTTCTTTTTTTCTTTTTATAAAACTTTTAATTTAGCTAAACAAACTTGTCAACTTACTTCCAATAAAGAGGTTTTTCAGGATAATCATTTGGGGAAGACCATTTCCACGGTCTAACAATCTCATTAAAAAGCCAGTATTTAAAAATCAATATTCAGGGATTTAGTGGTGATAATTTACTCTGATGAAATAATTCTGTTGGCAAAATAATTGTCTTCTAATGGTCTATTTTTCTGTTTGTTATTTGTTTGTTTGTTTGTTTGTTTGTTTTTATCTATCTATCTATCCATCTATCTATTTATTTATTTCTACTTAGCAGTGTGACAAATGACAGTTCCACAAATAACTCCCACTTGTGAGTCCTGGTTTCTGGATTTGTACTGTTAAAAAAAACAGCAAAAAGTCTCAATGTGAGAACTATCTATTACTCCCTGTTAGTCAATTTGCTTTCTTTACTGACTTTTTTTTCCCCCCAGCGGTAAACCGCTGAGATAAATACAAATTAAAGGAAAGAGCCCTGAAGTGTTCTGGAGTGTTCTTAAAGGATATTCTTTCGTGCAACAAAAAAGCATTAAAATCATTATTTAATGAATTTTTTTTCAGTATTTTTTTCCTCAGATCAACTACACTCTAATTAAAACCAACAGCAACAATACATTGAAAAATACAATCTTTTTCATCCCAGTATGGAAGTTTGTTACCTGGACAAAGCACTTTATCTCCTCCTGATCACTTCAATTTGAATCTAAGTAAACAACAGTAAAATAATGTTGTATTTCTTCATGTTCCAAAAACAACAACAGCATGGTGGTATTTATATGGTCACACATTTACCACAGAAAACAAAACTAAACAAAACAAAACAGGAAAAACTTGTATGATTCAATAGAAATCTGTGGGTATAAGGTGTAATTACTTTTAACTATAATAAGCACTTTTAATGCAAAGAGCTTGGCCATATTAAAATGTTCATATCAGCAGAAACCTGTTCAACAATTTTAAGATTTTGTTTCGGTCTGTTCCAAGCATATTGTTAATAACTCCAGTTGAAAATTTAACTGTGAAGGTCAAATGTGTATAATGTTTTTCTACTAAGCAGATTAAAATAATATATATATATATATACACACACACATATATATGTTTGAAACAGATATGATTGGCAGATTAGGAAAAAAGAAAGGAAAAAAGCTAACAAAAGATATAAAAATACTAAGAGTTTGGAAAAACTTGAAAAAAAAATTAAAATTTTCAGCATCATAAGAATAGGAAGGTCAAAACTAATCTTCTGATTGCATAATCCTTATCTTAAAATATTCTGCTAAGAACTGTATGCCTGCTAACTTTTAGGGGTACTTAGAGGTTGAAACGGAATTCAGGGAAATTATTGTCTGTTTGTTTGTTTTGCATTTAGAGCTTTTTGCAAAAGGCAATGCAGATGGAGTAATTATGTATTTCTTTGCTGAAAATTTTTGAGTCTACTTAGCAAATGTTGCTCTGACGATGCTTAAGAATATGACTAAAGTTTATTATAAAACATAGACCTCAATAAAAACTCTTTTTTTTTTTTAATGTCATTTGCAGTCAGTTAAATTTATCTTAAGCACTAACATTGGCAAAGGTTTGTCTTCCCTAAACCTTACCACTTTTTCTAAAAACATCGATCAGTCTAATAAAAAGTTTTAGTCTATCCCAATAGTCTTTTCTTATTAATGGGTCAACTGAACTCTAAGGATTTTGAATATCTCATTTTCTTTCATTTACAATGTTTGTCAAATGGTTTGTAAAGCAAAGTAGAAGATAATAGAAAATCCTTCACTCTTCAGGATTTCCACCTTACTTACTTGGAGTTAGAGGTACATTTTTTATCACAATTTTTGGGGGGACTTTTTTTTTTTTTTCTGTGATCTCAGGTTGAAGAGTTTTTCATAAAGAATAATCCAGAAATGAGATCTGGCAGACCCATCAGTGTAGTGAGGCAACCATCAGAAGGAATGTATATTATAGAGAGGACAAAGGCAGTTAACATCCAATATTTTATGTAATGCATCAATTTAGGTGAACAGATTTTTGGCTGACATTCATCTGTAATAATACATCAGCTTTGGAGTAGGCAGAGAGCAGTTGAGGAAAACGCTGTAGTGTTATATTGTAGCATTTTACGAAACCACATTAGCTCAATTTTCACTATTAACTTCATTGTATTGAAGAACACATTGTATGTAGGTATTTAAAATTGTTTTGTTAGCCATTGTATAGATCACATATTCATTCGTGTTCTAGGATAAATTGGAGATTGAAATGAACGAGATTAAATTCCCACTTTATTTGTACAAAACTTGAAAATGTACTTCTTTTAAGAGACTTTGAATAATTACATCCAGAGTTTGTGCTTAAATTAGAACTGTCAGAGTAAATAAAGTGTTTTCAGTTACCAAAGTAGTGCATTAATGAACATTAGCTAGTAAATAAATAGAGAGCTGTGACAGGTTACATACATTTAGAAAGGCTGTTCAAGAGAATGAGAGATTTTTGTTGTTTTGTGTGTGTATGTGTGTTTTGTTTTTGTTTTTGTTTTTCTTAGTGGGAAAGAATTTATCATGTTAAAAATGTGTGGTAAATCAAAAAAATATTCATTTTTTAGAATTTCACAGGAAAAAAAATCTTAATGGATCTACAGGATCTGGGGTCTTCAGAGAGTTTTTGTTTTGACAGACTTGATGATGATGGGATGGACTAGATATATGAATCTGTAGAAAGAATATGATGCAATAGTATGCATATTTATGAGAAGGAACCTAATAAATACGTATTTTTCATGACTGTATGCTTCATCCTTATCTTTTTGTAAAATGAAGAAGTAATGCATTTTAATTTAAATATTTTAGTTAAATTTGAATCTTTTTGCTTTGGAACTTACTATAGTAAGCTAAAAGCATTTCCCTTAGTAGACTAACAACTGTCATCTATAAAAATTGTGTTGAATATATCCAACTATCTTTTCATTAAAGACAGAAAAGAAAGGTATTTAGTGAATCTACATGTTGTTGTAACTCAAATATAGTCAGAGGAACACAAGTTAATTATTCACTTATTCTTCTGTTACTTTATTTTCTAAATTTGAACTATGATTAATTGTGTTCTGTTCCTTCTGATTAACAGAAAACAGTGATGTAGATGAGGAAACTATGAAGGCAAACTCTCAGGGGTTTATTGGATGTCTCTCTTCAGTGCAGTTCAACCACATTGCTCCTTTGAAGGCTGCTTTGCACCACAGCAGCTCAGCTCCCATCATTGTAAAGGGACGCTTTACTGAATCCAGCTGTGGTACTTTAACTGGAGCTGACTCAACATTAAGTGAAACAACCCATTCATTTGCAGGTAGTGTATGGTTACCACTTGTTGTGATCTCTGAAGCAAAATCTAAATAGATTACTCATGAGCTGAATCACTTCTTTTTCTTTCCTGCCCCCCACCCCCATGGGTTACCATTTTAGTTTGAAATCTTACTTTCTTGTCTGTAGACTTTATCTTTTCATCTGAATGTTTACATTTTTCTCTTCATCTCTATGAAGTATTATCTATATCACTGTTCTTCTTTGCACTCTACAGATGTGTGTTAGTGCCACTATACCATACTCTATGTGACCAGTAACCAGACCAGAATTTCTCCAAAACTTTGCTTCTATTTGTCTGTCGTTTTCCTTTTTTTTCCCTGCTGCAGATCATTCTGGACCAATAGATGAGGGAGAGCCCTTTGCTAATGCAATCAGAAGTGATTCTGCAATTATTGGAGGTAATAATGACTATAGCAACTCTACTGAAACCTTTTTTTTTTTTTTTTTTTAACTGTGAGTCTTTCAATGGTGAATTGAAATCAGTGGTAGTTTTGTGTGTGTAAGAAAATTAGCAAAAAGGTGTCATTTTACTACAAGTAACAGGAAAAGACAGAAATCAAGCAGTGTTTTAAAATGCAGTCAGAAACTCTCATATTTTATTATTAAATAAAGTCGTGTCATCAGTGTTTCTATACAGTGGAATATTCTGCTGAAACAACTGAAATACAAGGTACTAAGAACAAGTTTCCAAACTGCCTAATGTTGGTGTCTATGACTTAAAAACAAACTATTTGGATATGTTGTCACAACCAGCATAAATTTAAGAAAGAAAAATCCTTGCTCTTTGGTTATGCCAAAGCATTAGCTTTTGCTACACAATCAAGTTAAAAAATATCAGAATATCTTCCTTAATAAATCTGAACAGCTTCTTCTTGAGAAAATTGGATTGCTTGAATGAATCCTTTGACACTTTAAGGAATTTCATTTTGATTATGGACATGGAAAGCAGTGTACTTTTGGACAGAATAGCACTTGCATTGATTAACAGCTTAAAAATAAAATGCATGTAAAAATAATAACAATTACTGTTGGTTTGAAATACTATTTATCCTCCATGTACAGACTATTTCTTTTGGCGACTTAGATCAAATAGAAGTAGAAATGATCATCCGCAAACTTTTTTTCAAAATGTTTATTTTTAACACAGGAATAGTGGAAGAACCATGTATTTCTAAGTACTCCTAAAGTAAATAAGATGAAAGTCTCTCTTTTTTTTATGGCTATCTGACTACCAAAAGACAGCTGATTTATGGCTTAGGATAAATGTCTTGTGCTTGAAGGACAGGACTGATAATCAGGATATGCATGTTCCATTAGTGTGTCTTCTTGACTGATCTTCCTTGAGCAGAGATCCACCTCTGCTGCAGTGGAGAAGCTTACCAGTTCTGTCTCTTTAGCATAAATTAAGAGTTCTCAAGTGAGCCTTAACAGGGATAATTTGGGATCATGGGTCCTCAGGAGAATTTCTGTTCCTGCCACCGGTATTGGAGCAAGTATGGCTATGACAGTCTTTTTTT
>VXAA01005899.1:1612-15548 GCA_013399115.1 Anseranas semipalmata | reverse complement strand
TTTTTTTTTTTTTCCTTTGAGGAATAGCATTGTCTCTTGTGAGAATTTTCCCCTGTGAGAATTTCTGGTTGTATTTGTTCTCCTGGGAGAACGTGGAGGAAGGAAACCTGTTCCCACTCATGAAAATGGTATTTTTGCTGTATAATTCATTGGCTCAATTTCCATTCATTACTTCAACAGGTTGAGAGTGTGGGTAGACAAAGGTCATCCCCTTGATCCTTTAAATTCTGAATAGGTTTCATTTTTAAGGGTTTTCAGAGCCTCATCAGACAAATGACATAGCTCAGCAGAATAAAGCTGCCATGGCTTCTCACTGAGGATAAAATCATTTAAGACTGTGGAAGGTGAAATTAGTTAAGAACCTGCAGTCACCTGTGTGTCTGCCATTTAAACAATGGTACTTGCCATAGTCAGTACTTGCAAACAGTATGCTTCATAGCCAGCCACCTACGGACCACACTAGTGCTCAAGCTACTAAAATAAAAGGTAATAAAATCTAGTAGCTTCCTCATACAGTGATGCTTATGTCTGTAACTTTATACACACAAAGTTTGAGAATTTTACCACTGAATTCATTGAGGTCAGAATTTAAAATACAGTTTCTGAGTTTTACTTTGTGTCTCAACTCTGTCAAAAAATATTTTGCTGTTTCAGAAAAAAAGAAAAGTATTAGTTTACATAAATGTCTGTACATAAAGATTACTTTATGTACTAGGCAATTTAGTGTGGGTGGGGATTTTAAAGTGTGCTAACAACAAAGTTGTTTTCGAACTTCAAGATACAATAGTTACAGGTGCTTTTTTTTTGTTTTGTTTTTAATAATAATAAGCTTGCAATTGTACTGTTATTAAACACATTTGGGAATATGCACTCACAGTTTTTGTACTGTTTATAAGTCAAAATAAAAACTGTACAGCACTCAGTAAAAGTCTAATGTAAGTACCTTTACAACAATATAACTGAGAATAGAAGCACTTCAGCTAACTCAGTTAGGCCACGTTTATAGACAGGCCCTTACAGGGACTATCTACTATGACTGTGAAACAAAGGAAAGACTGTTCTATTTAGTTTGAATAAAAACCAGATCACTAGATATTTATCTGGATTTTAGATTCTGTTTCAGAGAAGGAGATACCACACACACACACACGAAAGTCTTTATTCCTAAGATTAAGGATGGCTGCTCATATAACAGAATGAAAAAATTGACAAGTGCTAAATTTTCCTTGAAAATTGGTAGTCTGTTCTTATTTACAGCACTTAATACTTAAGGGATTAAGTATTTTTATTTTTCTTGCAATAGTAGCGAGGTTAAACAACAGATTGTTCCTTCATTTTGTACAGCCACTGCATTACAACTGTTTCTCAAACTGTTTAGCTTTTTTTCCTCCCTGCAGCCTAGTCTTGCTTCTTACCACTTTGACAAGCACTTTCTGCTTCCCTTCTGTTTCTTTTCTCCTTAAATTCCTCTCCTTCTCAATCTCTGGGCCTGAGACCATCATGAGAGGATGGATAAGGAAGAGAGGAGAGGACTGCGTGTCTACTGCACCACACAGCTTGGTGTCATCAGCAAACTTGCTGAGGGTGCACTCAATCCCACTGTCAATGTCACAAAGATGTCAAACAGTGCCAGTCCCAATACCAACCCCAGAGGAACACCACTCATCACTGATCTCCACTTGGACATGGAGCCATTGACTGCAATTCTTCGAGTGCAGCCATCCAGCCAATTCCTTACCCACTGAGTGGTTCATCTATCAAATCCATGTCTCTCCAATTTAGAGAAAAGGACAGACATTAGATAGAATCATTATAGAATTAGACAGAATTATTTGCACTTGTCATATTGTCAGTGTGAAAAGGTAGTCAAATGTGGAGTCTTATCTACCCTTAGGGAGGCCACATACTTAGCATAATTGACTGGCAAAAGAATGTATCCCTGAATGCATAAGTGAAACCCAGCAAGAGAAAACAATGTACTACTGGCAGTAACAAGCAGAGCTCACTGGTCAAAGCCATAGTAAAGTGATTTTAATGCAGCCGAACAGAAGACAATTTATGGTGTGGAAGAGATGCCATGCAGAGGGACCTGGACAGGCTTGAGAAGTGGGCCTGTGCGAGAAACACAGGAAGTTCCGGCTGAATATGAGAAAGTACTTTACTGTGAGGGTGACAGAGCACTGGAACAGGTTGCCCAGAGAGGTTGTGGAGTCTCCTTCTCTGGAGATATTCAAAATCCCACTGGATGCCATTCTGTGCAACGTGCTCTAGGTGACGCTGCTTGGCAGGGGGGTTGGACTAGATGGTCTCCTGAGGTCCCTTCCAACCTCAACCATTCTGTGATTCTGTGATTCTGTGACTAGAAGTCCATAAGCTCACACTTGGCTGTGTGGGAAGTAGATCCTCACTGTTCCTAATCTGCTGGGCTAGGAGCAGCATACCCTAGTGCTCACTCCACACAGACGTGCTACATATGGTAACTGACAAATCTCCTGCATAAAGCTTATGCTTCTGCCCATTTGTTTTCTGTGTCATCAGCTAGAACAGCATAGTGCAGGTGGCTGTACTGATGATGATTTTACCCTATTAGATGAAGTTGTTAAAAGTGTTGGAAAAGAAAGCTTAAGCAGTGCCATCTGTTTAGGCAGGGATCCTATTTATTTAGGAAGCCCAGTGCATGTAGCCATGCAAAGAACAAACACATCTAGTATGTCAGATCAAGTCCCACAGACCTGAAGGGAAGGAGCCAAACTTATTTTATTTTAACCTGAACATGAAGTAGGCCTTGTTTTTTTCTATTTTTGTATTTTAACTAATGTCTGTCTATTCATTACAATGGGACGGTTACAGAGATAAGAGCCCTAGCTGACATAAATCATAAAAAACCTCTTCATCCCATTATAATGAACCAAAGGCAGTCAGATGGAGTTGGGATTTTCTTCCACAAGGTAAAACAAGCATTAGAATTTCTGTCCCATTTAGTCTGAAGATAGGCAGCTATAACCACTGGTCAGTTTCGACTGGAGTCCCTGTGATGAACTGTTCTATGTTTTCTTTTATAAATGCTCCTCATGAACAGCATTATTTAGTCTGTAACACTCATCTATGGTCTGAACTAATTAGTGTGGAGTATTGGATATGAATGGGACTAATTCTATGTTGCCATTTTTATAGTGAAGTGTCTGTGGCTTTTCTGTTACAGTGTACAAAGACAGAGCTGATATGAGGTCCCGGTTCAGAATTCCATATTTCTCCTTTTGTCCTCACCCTGTTCTCCTCTGCCTCTCCCTGGCCCATAAGTTATTATTTGCCTATCCTATCTCTTGACTTTTCTCTCTTTTCTTTTCCCAGGTGTGATAGCAGTTGTGATATTCATCCTACTTTGTATCACTGCCATTGCCATACGCATTTGTAAAAAAAAAAGCACGTACTCAAAAAATGAGACAAAAGGATCTGAAAATGAAGACAGTGCTGAATCTGCACTGAAAAGTGAGCTCAGCATGCAAAACACAGCCAATGAAAATCAAAAGGAATACTTCTTCTGATTGAAGTTCATGATTTAATTTAATATAATAATGTGACAGCCTGACTTTCTTGATAAGCCAGGGGCTCTCAATGGACAAAAATAGCTCTTGCACTCCACAGTAAACGCAATGGATTTGAGACCTATTATACTGCATATGTTCAGTCTCAGTGATTGGTATAGGGGCCTCTTTAAATTACATGCATTCCTTAGCTATTATACCGTAAATGCATTTTATGTAACAGTGAATTAGATATTGTAACCAATTTCATTGTTGGTAGTTTCCGACTGTTCTGATGTGACCTTCTACAACTGAAGTTTAACGTACATACTGAATATTATTTATGAATGGGAAAATTGTTACTAAGCTGTTCCCATCCTTCTCTTTAAAATATGATTCTGCAGTTTTGTTCAAGGTGAAAGGTAGATTTTAATAGTTTCTGTTACTAAAGGAATTATTTTATGTTGCATTATAGTGATCCCTCCTTACTTCCTCAGACTGAAGATGCCTTTTGAACTGCTGTTGGCTGGTGTCACGATCTGCTTGTGAGCCATGGAGTTAAGTGTCCAAAACAAATTGTACTTCTTTCCTCTGGGAGGTGACCAGTGCCATCATTGTCCCTTCTTTTTAGCAAGTCTAATAGGACCTAAAACTGAAAGGTGTACAGTGTCTTGAAATGCTGTAAAATCTCTTTTCTAATAGGTTTTCACTTACAGTCAAGTGATGGCATCAAGTTAGACTCATACATATTCTAAGAATTTTAAATAAAATTAGGATCACAAAAAGCAACACTTTTACTTGGAAAGATCAAGTAAAATATTAAAAATAGTTAAATTGTCATGAGTGAGAACACCAAAAGATGGTCAATGTTATTATCCCTAGAAATTATTAATGTTTCTTCTGCAAAGTTGTAATGGTCTGTACATTATCTGGGATGCATTCCCTGAAAATATTGTATGTATGTATGATCTGCTCCAGACCTCAAGATTAAGATGTTCTAAATTATAGAATTTATTTATGATTATTATAATAATAGAAATAGGGAATTTATAGTCTAGCACAGTGGCTGCTACTTTAATATTTTTGTTCTTCACACGTAACAGTATCTACTATACCTTAGTGAGATAAGGTCTGATTCTACTACTTAAAACTAAACAGATGCTTACTATCCTGACAGAATAAATACAAGCTGCTTGTGTTGTATAAACAAATTATTGGATATGAAATGTAGATTTAATTTATCTAAACAGAAGAATGCAAGGCCACTATTGACACCATAGGGTTTCTGAAATATCCATGTGGCCTGGTGAGAATGTCAGGATTGACTGACTGAAGAGTGACTGAAGGTATGTGTCCTTTGGAAAAGACATCTGTGAATCAAGTAGAATACCTCAAGGCACCTACAATAGCACTACGTACCAATATTTAGGTAACTGGCTCCTGCAAAAAGAACTTCATTTTTTTTTTTTTTCCAGATAGAAGACTGTGCCTAGAGATAGAATCTAAGGAAGGAATCAGAACTTCTGTGTCCCTGTAGACTTAAAAGTTTAAAATTTAAAATATTTTACAAACTGTTTTATATCAATTCCCATTGAAAGCAATGGGACATTGCTTTTCTTCCATTTCAGTGAGGACAAACAGACAAACCTAGACTCTGAAGCTTAGAAAATGTTTATCATAGATGCCCAAAGACATTATAAAAGCATGGAAACCAGATATGGTGTTAGAAAACATTAATATTTAAATTTCTTTTCATAAATGGTAGTTCCACAGAGGTAGTTGTACCTCTGTGAAGCAGAGGTATCTGTGATAATATATTTTAAAGCTTGTTTTCTTCTATCAATCCTTGTTTTCTATTCTCAGAATTATATAGTTCCTTTTCTGCTTCATTCTGTTCATCTTTACTTCATTTTTAGGAATAAATTATTTCCCTTTTTTTTGGTACTTAAAGGATCTGCAATGAGAAATTGTTCAGATTGAGATGCACTGTTTCACATTCTTCTCAATTTTGCAGTTCTGAATGCATCTGTAGTGTAAGATTAAGGCTGAGTCTGAGGACCTAGGATCAAGAACTGGGTCATACATCATGTATGCATTAGTGTGCTCCCTGATACTGTTTGGTCCATGCTAATATGCCAGCAAGATGAGGGAAGAATACTGGACAGTTCTCAAAAAGTAATATAGATGAGAATACCTTTTTTGGGGGGGTAGGAAATGGAGGAGATAAAAAGCTCACATGGGTCATGAGAAAAATATCTTGCACTCTTTAGTTTGCTACTTTAGATCCTGTAAGTCTACACATTAAAGAGAGAATTATGACCCCTTCTCTTCAAGGGTCTGACCTAAACTTCATTGAATTAAAGAAGAGTCCTTCCATGTTTTCTCTGAATCTCAACCCTCAACATCTCAAGGGGCTTTCCCGTCCTATGAAAGATAAGCCAATGTCTACGCTTTTGTGTAACTTGTATCAACAATTCTATTGAAAGCAAGAGTTCCAGTTAACAGTCTGTTCCTCATTGTGGGATATAATAGCCATCTGGGAAAAAACTTGTGTGGCAATGGTGATTATAATATATTAGATCACCTAAATGGACATTTTGATTGAATTACAAAAAAAAAAAAGGGGGGGGGGGGGGGGAGTTTTCTATGCAAGCTACCCACATACTAATGTAAAAAAACCCTGAAAGGTTCCACACCAGGACAGGTTGGAAGTATGTAAATCTAACTTTTCAGTCATTTGTTTTTACTTCTATTTATTTGCTTATTTTTTATTGTATTTCTTGATGGAGAGAAATGTCTCTTCCCTCACTTCATTTTCTTCCAAGTGAATAATTGTTTTCTTTCACTATTCTTTAGCATTTTTAAAGGGAACAGGAAGTCAAAAGTAAAGGAAGTAAAAACCATATTTCACTAAACAATTAAAAAAAAAAAAAGTGTGTGTGTAAATGCCTGTGTGAATGGCACATTGTTTCATTCAAAGACCTTTTTACAGATTTTTATTTTGTGAAGTATTCTAAGGGGATAAACTGAAATTGATTTTGTTGAATGCAGATCTATCTGCAGATTTGTAGCACATGATAATTATGTATCTCTGAAAATGCAAACACTCATTTTCATCTGTAGGAAGAGTGATCATTTATTTGTCACCTGAATCCAAAATATACAGGTTCATAGTCAATGAAGCAGCATTTTCCACTACTTGCTGCATTTCTATGGGTACAACAAAATGGTGGCACTGAAGTGCACTGAAACATCATATACCATTGTACTGTCCCTTTTCTGAATCTCTATTTCAATGTGTGACCTTTCACCGCTCTGTTAATAAAAGAAATACTTTTTAAAATAAGGTGAGGAAAATATTTTTTTACAAAATTTGTACTAAAAAGTTTAAAACTAACAACAATATACTGATTTTTTTTTCTTAAAAAAAAAAAAAACAGTAAAAATATGTAGAAGTGCACATAATATATCCGTGTGTGGTTATTTATAGATACTAGAACTGAGTGCTAATGTAACAAATTTCCTACATATTGACAAAATTTCCATGACTACATTTTTTCTTAAACATATTAGAAAATAAATAACACAAATGCTGCTGTATTAAATAATAATAATAATAATAATAATAATATAATTAATAATAAATCTGTGGGTGCTAACTACAAAGGGATCATAATTACTTATATACTTAACATTTAGCACATAAATATGGTTCAGTCACATTTTGGAAAAACACCTTCCAATATACCCACTATAGATGAATAATATGTAATAAGCTAAGTGCACAATTTAACATGAAACATATTAATAGTCAAAATAAATTTATAACACCAGTACTCATGGCAGTGGCATACAAGGAAAAAAGTGTGTGAAAGAAAAAACAGACAAAATTCTAGGGAAGAATAAATTGAATAGAGTAGAGTACGCAGCTTTAGATTTAGAAACCAATGTCAGATAAAATCAGAAGATGCAACTATTGAAGGTCAGCAGAGGATTGAAAGGAAAATATCATGGTTTAATGGAGGACTTGGTAGTGTTAGGTTATAGGTTGGACTGGATGATCTTGGAGGTCTAGCTAAACGATTCTGTGATTCTGTGATCCCTTTGAAATAAAATTAATTGCTTTGAGAAGTAACTGTAAAAGTTTACACAGAAGATGGAGTTGCAGCTGTATAAGCCAATTGATGCCACAGGGGAAAACTGTTCTTTGTTTGTAACAGAAAAGTATTTGCTAAGTCAGAAAAAAATGTTGAAAAAATGTCAGAAAAAAAAAATGTTGAAAAAGAATGTGCCCTATTCTCTGGGGTGCAATGCACATTCTCTCAGATAAGAATGAAAAAAATGCCTCATGATTGAAGCTTTAAGGATTTCATCAAATTAGGCCCTTAATTTTGCAGCCAAATTAGTATTGGTATGTTGGAAAGTATAATGAATCCATGGTGTTTCTGATCACTTAATGAGATTGTGCATTATTAAGAAAGAACAAGAAGGAAAAATCCTGCAGAAATTAGAACTGAATAAAAAAGTACAGGTACGGAGGCACTGAAGTCATCTCAGTGTTTTTTGAAGTATACTCAAGAACATTGTTAAAAGAATAAAGAAAAGAAAGGAACTCCCCTTAAATTTATTCCTTTCTTGGGACTTTTTGTCGCTAGTAGGAGGAAAAGGTGTACTGGTTTTGTGTATCAAAAGTGCTAAAGCTGCTCACACAAGAAACAGAAAGAGAAAAAACATAGGTGCTTATGGAACGTGCTTTGCTAAGAAGCTACACTTCTTTCTTGTTGTTAAAAGGATGTCTGAAAAATATTTTTTTTACAAGAACTGGCACTGTTCTTTGGATACTCTTCAAACCTCTTAATCTTTGATCTCATCAAAGTTAAAGAAAGGAATGAAACTTTACTACTACGTTGCAGGCAAATGGATGCCTTTCCTACAAACACTGACATAAAGTCACATTTAGTTTCATACAATTTTCTAATTTTCATCTCTGATGAAATTCTGATGTTGCTAACACATGATATAAATAACACTAAATAAATAATGCCTAAAGTCCATATTAAATAGTGTGGTAAGTCCACAGAAAAAAAAACTCCAGACACATGTGAACAAATGGGAACAAACACACGCACACATGCATATAAAAGAGCTATGCAGACATCAACAAGATTCTTTATATTTAACTATTTTCTTTATTTTGTGTCAAATACTGAAAAGTAGTTCAGAGCTGAAAAACACCACCCTCACCGACGCTGAAAAAATATCCAATCAATTTCACAAAATGTTTAAGATTTCACAGGTGGTTTTTTCTTTCTTTTTTTTTTTTGTCAAGAGAATAAGAAGACTGGAGCCATCAGTTTCTTACAGAGCAGTAAGAGAACACCAGAGTTCTGTCATCTCTGATGACAGAAGAAAAGGTTATAGCATCTCTCACACTCACTGACTGTGCTTTAGTGGGTCTCTACCTCCCTCTCCATTCCTACCTCCCCGCTCCCCCTCCAGACACACAAACACCTCCCTGGTCCATTCACCCCATTACATCTAGAACTTCAGATATCATAACTGATTTTACTGATAGCCAACTAAAGTCATATTCCTTCACCCCTGCATTAAAAAGCATATTTCAGGTACTGCCCAATATACATCTTGGAAAAATACTAATCCATTTTTTAATCAACGTATATGTCCTTTATTAATTCAAAATAAATATATTTTTTTCCCAGGCTGTTAACTGGCTTTTAGGAAGAAACAGGACTCACACCTTCAGGTCAGGCAGGAGAATGGGCATCAGTGAAAGACTCATAAGTCTGCAGAGGAGAAACAGCTACACAAAATCCTTCTGAAGTCCAAGAAAAAATACAGTGAAATTGTCAGTGGGTTACATCAGACTTCACAAACGTTTATTTGTCATCAAGAACCTAGTGGTAACAACATTGAATGAATAATTAAAATAATACATATATTACTCAGTAAACTAACAGATAGGACTTGGTAACACTTCAGTTCTTAATACAACATGGTCTTTGTTCCTCTATGTTATTCTGATATATGCAAGAACTTCTCATTTCAAATGCAATGCAATCTTTTTGGAGTCTATGAAGTGATGATTTTTTGTTTTGAAAAGCAGAAGTGCCTTGCAAGCAATTTATAAAGTCAATGTTTAAAGCACCCATCATAAAATGTTCTGGATTAAAAAAAGTAAAGGTTGCAAAACAGCCATCACTCCATAATATGAATTCAGTGATGGATGACTGTTTACAAATTATTTAAGTAATTAACAGACTTTCAGCACATTTCTGGAATAGCAGAAATTTGTGGACTGATCTCTGAGAAGCCCAAAAATATATATCCTACCCTTTATATGTATGGCCTTGAAAAAATCCATTAACCTTTCCATTTCATTTGCTCAATAGGGAGAAAATACTGAAGTTTTTACTAGATTGATTCATTATATTTGTAAAGCCCTTTGAAGATGAAAACCATTATATAAATGGATAGCATCATAATAGAAATGAGATTCAATCTTTTATTTAGCAAATAATGTTATGGTAAGTAACATTAGTTATCTGTATTTATTTTAATACTTATATTCCCAGAGATGGTTCTTTTTCTTTCAGTCCGAAACAATAATACTTTCCTGTTTTTTGTTTGTTTGTTTGTTTGTTTGTTTTGTTTGTTTTTTATGCATAAAGATAGAATGTCAAATGAATAAAGAGGAGAAAAATAGTCCTTGGAGTATTCAGTGCAGTACAGATTTGATTGCATGTCTTTCATCAGCAAATTAGAACCAAGAACATTTTCATCTAATTAGTTGAGTAACAGTTGAAGTAAACAAGATAGGTGTCACATAGATAATACAAAACATGGATTCTAACAACATGTCTACATTTTTGAAAAATGCCTCCTGACAATTAACTAACCCAAAGGGAACATGACACATATACATTTTAAGTGGAATTTCTAATTCCTTCTTACCAGCTTCGGCAGATTCATAACTTTTGCTACTTTTTTTTTATTATTATTATTATTTACCAGGGTATTTGTTTTCTAACCACAGGTAACTGCTTATATATAAATATAAGACCATGTCTTATATTCAGACAATAGGGTAAAAAGTTTACTATGTTCTAAAACCTTTAATTCTATTGCATATGTAAATACTCCTTATCTAGACTAAAATAATTTTTAAAAAGTGTATTTATTCACATGCATGTGTTATATAATGTAGGAAATTTCCTACCTAAAAGGAAACATAAATTGATTTTAGTTTTGTTATACTTTCTTTTCTTTTCTTTTTTCTTTTCTTTTCTTTTCTTTTCTTTTCTTTTCTTTTCTTTTCCTTTCTTTGTTGGATATTAGGACGAATTTTTTCACTCAGAGGGTGGTGAGGCACTGGAACAGGTTGCCCAGAGAGGTTGTGGATGCCCCATCCCTGGAGGCATTCAAGGCCAGGCTGGATGTGGCGCTGGGCAGCCTGCTCTAGTAGTTGGCAACCCTGCCTATGGCAGGGAGGTTGAAACTAGATGATCTTTAAGGTCCTTTTCAACCCAGGCCTTTCTGTGATTCTATGATTAATCTGTAAATTAAGTACAGCATGAAATATCTAGTACGTACCTTCTCTCTACAAAATAATAGCAATAATTAACAGTACCTTGAAATAGTAAGATCTTTGAGTTGACAGTCTTTTACATGGTTTCAAGTAAACCTATTTAGTTAGAGTCAGATTAGGAAAGCATTAGTAAACGCTTGTTATTCAGTACTCTAGAATGGTTAAGCTCTACATTTGAGAAATTAGATGTATTTTAATTGAGTTTGATAATGCATATGATGCTAGGAATTCTGCCCTTGTGCAGTACCTGCCTGCCCAGTGTGGTACTTACTAGTGATTAACAGCCATTTCTTCATTACCAGATTCATCTTAGGGTTCTGCACCATACTGTAATATCCTTAAAAGCTAAATACATTTGCAGTAAACACATCTTGTTGCTTCATGCTAGCCTTTTTTACTTCATCTGGAAATTGCCTCATCTTTTGCTCTTCTGGATATGCTCATAACTGTGTAACTAGATGAGAGTCTATATTGCTAATTACACATAAGGTTGCTGCAAAGGGAGGTTGTTTTTTTTTTCCATTACATGGTCAGTTAGTTAACAATAAGTCAGGTTTGTGAGTTGTCATCTGCACTGGGACAGCATGGCTGTCCTCTTTCCATCTTGCTGAACTGTGTCCTGTTGAACTGTGTTCATTTCAGTGCCACTGAGCTGAATTCCTGGAAAAATAAATAAAATAAAATAAAATAAAATAAAATAAAATAAAATAAAATAAAATAAAATAAAATAAAATAAAATAAAATAAATCTTATCACCTATATTTGGTGCACAAAGCTCCCAAACACACCATAATCTGTTCTAGCTGACCAAATGTCACCTATCATGTAGTGCTTCTCTCAAAACCTCATCACATAGGAATGATGCATGGTCCTCTTGCTTTTAATCCACTTTTAACCCTGGAAGCTGGGAGAAAGTTGCGTGTTGCTGCTTCTATCGGAAACAATGCCAAAAGGATACTTACAGCAGCTACATGTTTCTGAAAGAAGTATACCCAGGCTGGAGACTTTCCCATTACCAACTCAATAAAAAAAGATTAAGAAAGCCAAGGCTAGTAACTTCTGCTGAAGCCCTGGAAAGGAAGCACACCTCCTGACAGGTTGTCAGCAGGGAGGCTGCAATGCAAGGCTGTGACCGACAGCGACCTGGCATGCCCAGAGAGCTGAGGTGGAATTTGCAAAGGAAGAGCAAGAGCTTCCTATTAGTAGGAAGAAAGACAGCAATGTGACTCTTGGTGCATTCTTTAAAGGCACTTCTAGAGAAAATAAATCTAGGGAGTACAAACTACAAGCCACATGAGGCAAGAAAATAATATCTCATAGTCTTTAAGAATGTGCTCCCACAAATCAGTCATCTTCCCACAAACAAGATAAGAAAGATTGGAAGCATTTATGTTGATCAAGGAAGCAGGTACCTGAACAGTATTCTGAATAAAATTCATAAATATTCAGTTCATAGAATCACAGAATCACAGACTGGTTGAGGTCAGAAGACCTCAGGAGACCTCTGGAGGTCATCTGATCCACCTCCCCTGTTCAAGCAGGCTCACTTATAGCAGGTTGTCCAGGACCATGTCCAGGTGACTTTTGAAGATCTCCAAGGAGGTAGACTCCATAGCCTCTCTGGGCAACCTGTACGCAGTCACCCACACAGTAAAGAACTGTTTCCTGATGTTTAGACAGAACCTTTTGTGTTTCCATTTGTGCACACAGTCTCTTGTCCTGTCACTGGGAATCACTGAAAAGAGCCTGTGTCTATCCTCTTTGCACCCTTACTTCAGGTACTGAACACCTTGATAAGAACCATTCTGAGCCTTCTCTTCTCCAGGCTAAACAGTCCCAGCTCTCTCAGCCTTTCCACCTATGGGAGATGCTTCAGTATCCATCACCTTCCTGGCCCTTCATTTGGACTCTTTCCAGTATGTCCGTGTCTCTCTTGTACTGAGGAGCCGAGAACTGGACACAATACTCCAGGTTTGGCTTCACCAGTGCTGAGGAGAAGGGAACGGTCACCTCTCTTGACCTGCTAGCAATGCTTTATCTAATGAAGGCCTGGATACTACTCATCTTCTTTGCTGCAAAGGCACATTACTGGCTCATGTTCAACTTGGTGTCTGCCAGGACCCCCAGGTCATTTTCTGCAAAGCTGCTTTCCATCTTGGTAGCCCCCAGAATGTACTGGTGCATGTTCCTCCCCATAAGCAGAGTTTGTATCCATAAACTGGTCATGTAAATTGAGTGGATATTCTGAAAATCACACCATTAATGTTATAAACACCATTAATCAGCCAAATTTCTTTAGAAGTATTTACCAATGCATCTGCCACTACTTCTCCTCCTTACTGCTCTTCTAAGAACTATCAAGTACTCTTTTTTATTATTCAAAATGGCACAATTTAGTTTATCACGGAGTAATCAGAACCTATATAAATATCTAACCAGACTATATAAAGAATTAGTATTTCAGTAAAAGCAATCAAAAGTGATCCCATAATTATTAGATTTCAGAGTTATTTTGACGAGTTACTTTGTGAATACATTGCATATATCACATTTTATGGCATTGTTTCAACATAATAGAATACTATATGGGTTACAATAAAAGGAAAAGTGGCTTTGCTGTGTTTTAACCTGGCAGGCAGATAAGCACCACACAGCTGTTTGCTCACTCCCTGCCATCCCCCACCTCCTCCCTGAGTGGGACAGGGGAGAGAATCAGAAGAAACAAAAAAGTAAAAACTTGTGAGTAGAGATAAAGAGAGTTTAATAGGATAGAAAAAGAAGGGATAATAATAATAATAATAATAAT